>SNQJ01S0011325.1:7977-45848 GCA_010110895.2 Picea sitchensis | reverse complement strand
AATGGCCCAAAGCCGACATAAATAAAATAACATTACTAATATAATATGCCCCAATTAAGGGGTAATGAGCCAATATTAGGGCTTAACAAAATACAACCTTAAATATTCCTTGGGGCACATTCATGTATGCTAAAATGCCCTTTGGATTGATTAATGCAGGATAAACCTTCTAGCGAGCCATGGAAATTGTTTTCATTGGGGAGAAAGACAAATTTGTAGTCATCTATCTGGATGGAATTACAGTGTTCTCAAAATATGATAAAGAGCACTGTCATCATTTGAAAAAGGTCTTCCTGAAATGCAGAAGGTTTGGTATCTCCCTCAATCCTAAGAAATTTGTGTTTTCTATGAAGGAGGGAAAATTATTGGGGCATATTGTGTCAGAAAAAGGGGTAATAATTGATCCAAGCAGAGTAGAGGCCATCCAGACCTTATCTTTGCCTAGATCTAAGAAATAGGTCCAATCTTTCTTGGGTAAAATCAATTTTTTGAGAAGGTTCATCTCTAATTTTGCTAAGTTGATTAAGGACATTACAACCATGCTTAGAAAAGGAAGTGAGGTGAAATAGATTGTTGAGACCATAAATTCTTTTGGCCAAATCAAAAGGGCTTTGACTGAAGCCCTTGTTCTCATCAGCCCTGACTATTCTAAGGAATTTTTGATATTTTCTTTTGCCTCATCTGATACATTGGCTGCTGTTTTGCTACAGAAAAATACAATGGGGTTAGAGAAGCTTATTTCCTTTTTCAACAGAGCATTGAGGGATGCAGAAACACGATATGATGTCATGGAGAAGAAGGATTATGCTTTGGTCAAATCCCTCAAGGATTTTAGAGTATATGTTCTTCATTCAAATATTGTTGCATTTATCCCCTCAGGCTTAGTAAAAGAGATATTGATCTAGCCTGACATAGATGGGAAGAAAAGCAAATGGATTGCTAAAATTTTGGAATTTGAACTTGAAATGAAGCCCAACAAATTGGTAAAAGGCCAAAGTTTATCCAGGCTACTGGCTGAATCAAACTGCCAAGCTTTAGGGGTTAATTTCATGAAAATAAACTCAGAAAATCAGCAAGCTGAGATTGCTGATAAAGACTCTCATGTTAGCCTCAATTTGGTAGAATGCACATGGTACAAGGACATTCTATATTTTCTGTAGAAGTTGAGGCCTCCTGATGGTTTGGACAAGAACAAGGTAAAATATTTTAAACTCAAAGCAATCAAATATTGTTTGATTGAGCAGGTTTTGTACTGGAAGGATCCTTTGGGAGTTTTGTTAAGATGTCTAGACCCATAGGAGGCCCAAAAAGATGTAACTGATTTTCATAACAACTTGTGTGGGGGGCATCATTTCTAGAGGACCACAACTTATAATATCCTCAGAGTTGGGTATTTCTGGCCCAAACTTTTTACTGATGTTTGTGCAAAGATTAGATCTTGTGTCCAATGCCAAAATTTTTCTGGGAAACAACAACTCAAATCTTTCCCTTTGAAACCTGTGGTGGTGTACTGACCTTTTCAAAAGTGGGGTCTTGAGTTCATTGGATAAATCCATCCAACATCAAGTGGTCAACATAGGTGGATTTTGACTGCCACTTATTATTTCACCAAATGGATAGAATCCATCCCAACAAGGAGTGCCTCCCACAAGGTAATTGTGTCCAGATTTGGCTATCCAAGCATGATTGTTACTGACAATGCTGCCTCCTTCAAAGATGAACCATTAATCCATTCTACTCCTTACTACCCTCAGGTAAATGGTTTAGCAAAGTCCTCTAACAAGAGCCTCATAAAGATCATCAAAAAATTGTTACAAGACAACAAGAAAGCCCGGGAATCAAAGTTGAAATTTGCATTATGGGCTGACAGAGTTACAACAAAGAGGTCACTGGGTATTTCCCCTTTTCAGCTTGTGTATGGGGTTGAGGCTATCTTTCCTACTCATCTTTCCTTTCCTGTGGAAAAATTCCTCCAGGACTACCAAGGATAACCTGATGATATGGTCAGGAGGATACAACAGCTGGTAGAAGTACAACATGATAGGGAGAAACTACTTGATAATGCTTAGGATCACCAACATAAAATAAAACGAGCCTTTGACAAGAGGGCAAGCAAGGAATAATTTCAGCTGGGAGATTTGGTGCTCAAGTGGGATTCCCCCAAGCAAGAAAAGGGAAAACATGGTAAATTTGAAGCCTTATGGATTGCTCCTTTCAAGATTTCTCAAGTATTTTCAAATAACATCTATAAGTTGCAGAGCTTGGAGGATTTCGAAGTTTTTGGTGGCCCTATCAATGGGCATTTTCTGAAGAAATATTTTGTTTAAGTCATGATTGAATTTCCACCATTGTAATTACTACTTTATATTTATTTTTGGTATTAATAAGTGACTCCATAACCGAAAATCTAAGGCACTGGAGCTGCGTGTTCTTGGCAGCTCGCAGGGAGCATGCCATCCCCTGTGGAGCCAAATGTTATCACACAAAACAACCCTGAACGCAGGTGAGCGGGCAGGTGCAGTATGCAGCGGTCGATATCCCCTGTTCAGTTCAATGTAGCGTTATCTCCAAGCACAATTGGAAGGATTCCAAGGTTGGCAGGCATATAAAATTTTGGCGGGGGTGCTAAATTAACCGACGCACCTAGATTTCAGGCCCCATTTGGATCAACGGCCTCAAATTGTTTTGGGGCCGCAACATGCTCGGGCGATAAAAGGCCTTGAGTAGGAAAAAATCCTAACCACATTTTTGAGAGGAGGCTACATGGCGGGAGAGGGCGCATTTCGGGCTCAAAAGCGGTGTGGGTCCAAACCGCTTCCTGCGGCTTCAAAATTCATGTGCGCATATGATGCCTTATCCAATAGCGACTAGTGGCCACCTGATAGTCGTCCCGCCATGCTTTAATCCCAAGAGGAGTTCAAGAAATAAGAAAAGTCTGACTCTTGCGGCCTGAATCCATCTGTGTATTCAATGCCCAATCCATGAGTAGCATGTGGTCACTCGCTAATCGTCCAACCGCGCTCTGATCTCGAGAAGGATTTAGTTAATGAGCAAGGACTGGTAGCTGAAACCTCAGCTCAGTCCATAAATGGAAAGCTTGGAAGCTATGGCCGAGGAGGCAAGACTGTCAGCCCGAGGTATAACAATGGATGGTTTTTCCTGCAGTCTCGTACTGAACCACGTTTGCGTCTTGTTAGCACATAATCTTGTCAGGGTCTTGTGAGTCTGTTTCTTCTACCTAGGTCTGTAATTTAGCATGTTTCTCCTCTTTTACAGACCCGATCGATCAGGTTTTCCTTGTCAACTTGCCTAAAGAGTATCGACCCTAATCCTTTTTGTTTTCGCTAAAGTCGAGCGCTTCTCTCTTACCTCTGTCATTGATCCTTTGCTTTTTTGAGCCTTCAACCAGTCATCCAAGAAATTGTTCACATGAGGTCACAGTCGTGAGAACCATGCGCAATACTTGAAGTAGTTTGATATAGGAGAAAATCAAGTGAGCGAACGAGATCAATTTCCAACAACGGAGATTGATCAGGTAGATCAAATCGACGACGATCGGATAATCGGGATCCTGCAATTGCAAGAAGGATAGCGATAGGCAGGGTCGCAGAATCGCGATGCCATCCTAGCCGTTGGTACCATGAAATACGCGTGGCCCAATATCAACATTTCGCTAACTTGCGGGGTGGAGCAGTCAAAGAGTCAAGTCAAGAAGACTCGCGAAACGCAAAGTCATGAAATGATCAGGGATGTTCATTCCATAGGGGCACGTGTCACTCGATCCGAGCAGTGGCAATTTCACGACTTAGAAGATTAAGCACGGAGAATAGCGTGAACTTGCGAGATGCGAAATCATGAAGGGCCTATGAGTTGGGCCCACTGTCATAACCTAGGGTCATATGGAAAGGTGGGGCCATAAAGAGAGTAGGTTCCTATCAAGTGGCATGCGGCTGAAGTGTTCGAGGAACCAATCATGGCTGTCAGATTCAGGGTAGATCCAACCATTGATCCAAATGGTTTGTTTTGTGGTTTCGGGCATCAAAACATTGTGAATCAAGGGGAGTGAGAACTCCCGATATGAGAAGTCCCGAAATTCCATTTGGTTAAGCATGAGGTCATGACCCATGGTCACATGGGGCGATAGGAAGAAGCTGCACGAAAGGCTCTAACACCCGAGTTGGTTACAAGAGAATAACTACATATCCTCGAGGTGACAAAATAGACTGAAAGGGATTGTGAGATCACCTGGAACATTCATAGGAATTGGGCCTTTTCTTGATCCTAATAAAAGTAGTTAATGATAATAAATAAAGTGGTTGAAACCTCGTTTCAACCATGTAAATGGAAGGCATGGAGGTTCTGGAGCGTTCAACCTGCGGTACCCCTGTGGATAAATTTCCCTGCCAGAGCCATACCGATCCAAGATCGCGTCTGACATAAGAATGTAAGTGCATCATGACAGGATAAGACTGACATGTCAAGCCTCGAATACAGTGTCCAGAGCGTGCTTCTGTAGGGATCCAGTTGCTTTGATTATATATACTCAGTTTTTATATTTTGTAAGGGTCGATGGTAGAGCAAAGCTCCTGTATTGTAAAATTTTAATGAATATTATGGTTCTCTGGTTATGTATATGTATTTGAAACTTCTTGTTTAATAACAATCAACTTTCTTACTCCCCCTCGTTTCCCTCTGATGCTGAAAGATTTCATGATTGAATGATTCACTTGAATTATTGTGACTGCATTATGATGAAAGTTTGATTATAGTGATGTCATAGTTCCTTTTAGTTTCTTTGAGATTTAAATCCGAGAAGTTCTTGTGTTTAAATTGTTCCTCCTTGGGCTACTGAAAGACTTGATGTCCTTGGTATACCTCTAAATTTCTCACCAAATTCTTCCTCCTACTCACCCTTACTACAACTTATTGTGTAAAGTTAAACTAAGACCTCACCTGCTCATACTTATCAGTCCATTTTTTGAGTTAAGACGATATTTTCTTGAGATTGCGCCCATTTGACCCTTTTATAACCAACCTGTGACATAAAATACTGATGCGTATCAGGCTTACCCCTGCCACAATCCATGGGTGATTTCTCGTGCTAACATTTCTAGCGCTGTTGTCGGGGACGAAATTGAAGATTTTCCCTAGGATTGAATGACAAAGATTAGTAGTTCTGAAGGTGCATCAAAACTTGGTACATCAAAGATTGCAATTGTGCACTTGGCGAATCCATTGATGTGAATCCACTAGCGATTCCACTGTTTCATCTGTGGCTTCTAGATGCAGACACACAAGGTCTACTCCACAACTGCCTCTAACGACTCCCGAAGCCGACCTAGAGAAAATTATCAGAGAGGGAAAGGCCCCTCGAGAAGGTTCTTCTTCTGATAAATCAAGTATTTTTGATGATTTTCACTGTCCTCTCGTAGAAACTTCGATATTAGCTTCTCGTTCTCCTATTATACCATCTGTTGGATTTTCCCAAAGTTTAAAATTTGGGAGTGTTCCTGTTGAGTTTTCTCCTCCTTTTTTTGTATTAGGAGGAGAAAGTTTTGTTTCTCCTATCTCTCCTGAAGTTGTACCTTGGTTTAGAGCTCAGACCTCGGAAGATTTTCCCACTCTGGGTTTTATTACTCCTCCCCTTGTTAGAGTTGCAGATTTTGAAGAAAGGGAAACCTATGTTCCCTCTAGCCCTGCAGCCTTTCCTCCAAACCCTCTTCTCTTTCCCTTTCCTCTTGAAAGTTCAATTCTAGTTTCCCCTGTTCGAACTCCATCTCCACCTAGTTCTCCTCCACTTCACATCCCAATGGCGGGTGCCAATCCCCCTAGAAATAGAATGGATGCCATAGTAGCTGCCCGATATGCCCCTCTTGTTCTGCCTCTACCTCTTAATTCCCTCCCAGCTGGTGGCTACCTTAAGCAGCTTCCTAAGTTTACAGGAGAGGGAGATATAAATGCAGAAGAACACCTTGCAACTTTCTATAGTTGTGTTGATAACTATGTCATAGTAAACGAATATGTATGGATGAAGATTTTTGTCCATAGCCTTGATGGAGAAGCCAAAAAGCGGTTTAGGGCCCTGACCCCTAGATCCATTGATGGGATTGAGGCATTAGATGATATCTTCTTGAGACAATGGGGGGATAAAAAAGACTTCATGTATTATATCACAGAGTTCGGGTCCCTAAAAAGAAAAGAGGGAGAGTCTGTGTCTGACTTATCCAAAAGATTCAACAAAATGTACAATAAGATCCTTGCCGAGATAAAGCCTATAGAGGCCTCTGCCAAAATCACATATGCTAGTGCTTTCGACCCTGACTTATGCCTCCTATGAAGAGAGAGAAGATCTACCTCCTTAGCTCATATTCAGGATGCAGCCCTGGAAGTAGAATCCAATATATTGGCAGTCGACTGACTTAGGAATAAGGCTGATAGAGACAGAGGGAGGGGAAGATATAAAGCCTCAACCTCCAGTTCCTCTACCCTCCCCCCTCAAATGGACTAAGTAACCAAGTTACTAAAATCACTTTCAGCCAGAATGGAAAGGTTGGAATTGGAGGGAAAGAAAACATGCATAAATACTCAAAATGTTGATAACAAAGGAAACTTCAGAAGGTCGAATAACCATGCTCCTCAGATTGCGCAAAGAGAGCCTCAGAACAGAGACAGGGATGATCAGAAAATCCAAATCCCTCTTCAGAACAACCTTGTTGCAGATGATGGTGGAGAGGAAGAGGACCTTTACACTTTCTTAAAGACACATCTCCTTCTCCTCACTTAAATCAATTGGCATACGAAGATTCCCTCATGGACATTCGATTAAATGAGTTGAGCAAGGGGAACAAGGCCAACGACAGCCTGAATAGATACAACCTCAGGTCTAAGAAGAAAGATGGGAAATCTGACGTCCCTGATCAACCTCCCAGATCAGACAAGCCTGCCAAAGATGCGGCAAGCAACAACAGGGAAAAGAGAATGCACAACCCCCCACCAATGGTCAAAGGTCCTATCCTAGAGGTAAAATAAATCATGAAGCTCCCCTCCTATTTTAACTTTGAGCATGAAATTTAGAAGATTAGAATCTCGGTACACCTTTCAGAGCCGGTCAAGGATGAAAAATTTAAGAGAGCCCTATCTAAACTGTTGCTTCCTGAACCTTTGAATCATCCCTCAGAATCGATCAATTTGCAAGATGAGAAGCCGACAATCATCCTAGGTCCGATGGTAGAATATAGAGACGATTCATCTCCTCCCTTCTATACCACACTAAACATACATGATAAAGTGCTACACAATTGTCTGATGGATTCTGGGGTGTCTCATAATCTCATGCCTAAAACTTTCATGGAAGAGCTTGTATTGGAAATTACAAAAGCATATCATGACTTGTATTCCTTTGACTCCAGGAAAGTGCAATTTCTTGGGGTCATCAAAGATCTACTTGTGTCCTTGTTTCAGCTACCCATGAAAATTTTGGTCATGGATATCGTGGTGGCTGATGTTCCTCCCAAGTTTGGCATGCTATTGTCAATATCTTGGATAAAAATACTTGGGGGAACATTACAAATGGACCTCACATATGATACCATTCCAGTGTTTGGGGGGGAGCACAGACGACTATACATGGAAGCTCAGTTGGCCTACATTGTCAGCGATGAAGCATATCCCACTAATCATCCTATCTTTTCCCTTGACACTGATTTGAGATATAGTTTGTTACAACTCACTGATAGTTCGGAAGATCCTCTTGAAATCAGAAAGCAACCCATCTCTCCTCCTAAAATACCTACCCCAACTACTTCTGTGTGGAAGATGTTTTTTGACAGAGCCTCTTCTAGGGAAGGCGCTGGTGCTGGAGTGGTTTTTGTGTCATCTTGTCATGAAACCATATCCCTATCATGAAAATTAGAGTCTGGAACTACCAACAATGTGGAAGAATATGAATCTCTTGTTTTAGTTTTGAGGGATGCAAAGGACATGGGAATTGAAGAGCTAGCAGTATTTGGAGATGCTGAACTAATTGTTCATCAGATCATAAATATTTATCAGGCCAAACACCCTTGACTCTGAAGTTACATAAATGAAGTATGGGACCTCATCAACAGTTTCTTCCTAGATTTTAACATTTCGTTTGTTCCTAGAGAATAAAATGTCTTGGCTGATTCTTTAGCCATCTCAGCAAGCCAGTTCATGATCCCGCTGCCACCTAAGATCAGGTATGATGTTGAGATTAGATATAGACCCTCTGTACTTGACAATATCAGGCATTGGAAGGTATTCAAGGATGATCTTGAAATCAAAATATTTATTGAGTCGGTTGATGAGTTCTCTGCATTACATATCGATCAAGACCATGATGACGAAGGTGACCCTTCCCCCGAAATATTTTTGAATAAAATTGCTAATCACCATATCGTTCAATTGCCTAGAAATCATATTCTGAAGGGACAAGTTCCATTAGAAAGATTGGTCCGTGTGAACAATGTTGTAGTAAAGCTTAAAGGTCCTACTGAGGATGATGATGTAACTGAGTGCAACATTGGTACGGAGGGGAATCCAAAGTTTGTCAAGATGTCAAGCATCCTGTCACAGGAGCAGAGGGCCGAGTATGTTGAGTTATTAAAATAATTCGCTAATGTGTTTTCCTAGACCTATGAAGACCTCATAACTTATGACACCAACGTTATTGAGCATAATATTCCACTGAGAGAGGAGGCCAAACCATTTAGGCATAAATTGATACAAATAAATCCTATGCTACTGCCTATTATGGAAAGGGAGGTAAAAAAGTTGTTGGACGCCCAAATCATTGTCCCGTTGAGATATTCTGAATGGGTGGCCAACCTGGTCTTGGTGAGAAAAAAGAACGAAGAAATCAGACTCTGTGTCGATTTCAGAAACTTGAGCAGAATCTCCAAGAAGGACAATTACCCTTTTCCAAAGATGGAACACATATTGCATAGGGTGACAGGTGCATCTAGGATTTCCATGATTGACAGATTTTTTGGCTACAATCAAACCTCTATCCTGCCTGAAGACAGAGAAAAAATGGACTTCACTACTCCTTGGGGTACATTATTGTATGCCAAAATGTCCTTTGGATTAATGAACGCAGGAGAAACCTTTCAGCGAGCCATGGACATAGACTTCATTAGGGAAAAAGATAAATTTGTGGTCATCTATCTGGGTGACATTACTGTGTTTTCCAGGTCTGACAAAGAACATTGCCAACATTTAAGGAGAGTATTCTCGAAATGTAGAAGGTTCGGTCTCTCCCTGAACCCCAAGAAGTATTTGTTTGCCATGAAGGAGGGAAAGTTGCTAGGGCACATAGTACCAGTTGATGGGGTCAGAATTGATTCAAACATGGTGGAATCTATTCAAGCCCTATCACTTCCCAGATCTAAGAAGGAAGTTCAGTCCTTCTTGGGAAAAATTAATTTTATGAGAAGGTTTATTTCAAATTTTGTCGAATTAGTGAAACATATCACAACCATGCTTAGAAAGGGGAATGAAGTAAAGTGGACTGCTGAGTCCCGAGAATCCTTTAGCCAGATCAATAAGGTGTTGACTGAGGCACCTATGCTTATCAGTCCCTGTTATTCCAAGGATTTTATGATCTTCTCTTTTGCTTCTTTTGACACAGTGGAAATTGTTTTATTGCAAAAGAATGATGACGGGCTTGAACAACCTATTTCCTTTTTCAGCAGAGCATTGAGGGATGTATAGATCAGATATGACATCAGGGAGAAGCAAGCATATACCTTGGTGAAATCTCTCAAGGCTTTCAGAGTCTATGTTCTACATTCAAAGGTCATTGCGTATGTCCCTTTAGCTTCTGTGAAGGACATTCTCATTCAGCCTGACATAGACGGGAAGAGGAGCAAGTAGATTTCCAAAATCCTTGAGTTCGATCTGGAAACAAAACCTACCAAACTAGTTAAAGTTCAGGGTTTAGTCAATTTATTGGCTGAATCTAATTGTAAAGGTTTGGGGGTCAATTTAATTGACACTTGCTTAGAAGACCAACAAGCTGAGCCATCTGATAAAAGTCCTCAGGACAACCCTCCATTGGCAGAATGCGCCTAGTACAAAGACATTATATATTTTCTGCAAGATTTAATACCCCCTGATGGTACGAGAAAAGGCAAGGCAAGAGCTTTAAATCTCAAAGAAATTAGATATTTCCTTATTGACCAGGTTATGTATTGGAAGGATCCTCTAGGAGTGCTCTTAAGATGTCTATACCCTTAGGAGGCCCAAAATATTATATTTGAGTTCCATGACATCCTATGTGGGGGGCATCATTTCTGGAAAACCACAGCCTACAAAATATTCAGGGATGGGTACTATTGGCCTACTTTGTTCACTGATGTTTGTGTGAAAGTCATATCTTGTATCAAATGTCAGAAATTATTTGGAAAGAAACAAATCGAGTCCCTGCCACTTAAGCCTATAGTAGCTCTAGGTCCCTTTCAACAGTGGAGCCTAGATTTTATTGGAGATATTCACCCTCCTTCAAGTGGTCAGCACAGATGGATATTAACCACAAAAGATTATTTTACCAAGTGGATAGAAGCTATCCCCACAAGGAACTCTTCTCATAAAGTGATCATTGGTTTTCTGGAGGATATTATAGTAAGGTTTGGCTACCCGACCAGGATCATCACTGACAACGCTGCTTCCTTCAAAGATGAACCAATGATCAAGTTTTGTGAGCAATTTGGAATTGCACTAATTCACTCTACCCCCTATTATCCCCAAGGAAATGGATTAGTGGAATCCTCTAACAAAATACTGGTAAATATCATCAAAATACTACTAGAGGATAACAAAAATCATGGGATTCAAAGCTCAAATTTACTCTGTGGGCTGATAGAGTGACAACAAAGCGGTCCCTGGGCATCTCTCCTTTCCAGTGTGTATATGGGATTGAAGCAATTTTTCCTTCTCAACTCGCCTTGCCTATGGTGAAGTTCTTACTACCAGGAGGAGCCTGATGACATGATTAGGAGGATTCATCAGCTAATAGAAGTGCAACAGACTAGAGAGAAAATAAAAGACAGAGCACATGATCGTCAGCGAAGGATCAAGCAGGCCTTTGATAGGAAGAGCAGTAAGGAGGATTTTTAGGTAGGAGATCTGGTACTCAAATGGGATGTGCCTAAATCAGACAAGGACAAGCATGGTAAATTCGAAGCCCTTTGGATCGAATCCTTCAAGATCTTTGCGAGGTTCCCAAATAACACTTAACGGTTGTAGAATTTAGAGGGATACAAAGTTTTTGGTGGCCCTGTAAATGGGAACTTCCTGAAATTGTTTTTTGTTTAAAGCCGCAATCGATGTCCCACCATTGTAAATATTATTTCTGTTTTATTTTGTTTTGATAAGAGACTCCATAGCGCAACGCTAAGGCACTGAAGCTGCAAAAAGAGTTCTTAGATCTTCACAGGGAGGACTCTATCCCCCATGGAGCCTAATGTTAGCACATAATCTTGTCAGGGTCTTGTGAATCTGTGTTTTCTACCTAGGTCTGTAATTTTGCCTGTTTGTCCTCTTTTGCAGACCCGATCGACCGGGTTTTCCTTGTCGGCTTGCCTAAAGAGTATCGACCCTAAGACTTTTTGTTTTCCCTAAAGTTGAGCGCTTCTCTTTTACCTCTGTCATTGATCCTCTTCTTTCCTGAGCCTTCAACCAACCATCCAAGAAATTGTTCACAGGCCGCAGTCGTGGGCACCAAGCACAACACTTGAAGCAGTCTGATATAAGAGAAAATCAAGTGAGCGAGCGAGATCAATTTCCAACAACGAAGATTCATTAGGAAGATCAGATCGACAACGATCGGGTAATCAAGATCCTACAATTACGCGAAGGATAGCGGGATGCAGGGTCACGGAATCGTGATGCCATCCTAGCCATTCGTACCATGAAATACACGTGGCACAATATCAACATTTCATTGACTTTCGGGGCGAAGCATTTAAAGAGCCGAGTTGAGAAGACTCGCAAAACGCGAAGTCACGAAATGATCAGGGTCGTTCATTCCATAGGGGCACGTGTCACCCGATCCGAGTAGTCGCGATTTCGTGACTCGGAAGATTAAGAAGGGAGCACAGCGTGAACTCATGAGATGTGAAATCACGATCTGCCTATGAGTTGGGCCCAATGTCATAACCCGGGGTCATATGGAAAGGCGAGGCCATAAAGAGAGTAGGCGCCTATCAAGCGGCAGGAGACTGAAGTGTTCGAGGAACCAATCGTGGCTGTCAGATTCTGGGTAGATCCAACCATTGATCCAAATGGACCGTTTTGTGGTTTCGGGAATCAGAACATTGTGAATCAAGGGGAGTGAGAACTCCCGATATACGAAGTCCGGAAATTCCATTTGGTTAAGCATGAGGTCACGACCCGCGGTCACATGGGGCGATAGGAAGAAGCTGCGCGAAAGGATGTAGCGCTTGAGTTGGTTACACGAGAATAACTGTGTATCCTCGAGGTGCCAAAATTGACTAAAAGGGATTGTGAGATCGCTTGAAACATTCATAGGCACAAGGCCTTGTCCTGATCCCAATAAAAGTAGCTAATGAGAATAAATAAGGTGGTTGAAATGTTGTTTCAACCATGTAAATGGAAGGCATGGAGGTTCTGGAGTGGTCAACTTGCGATACCCCTGCGGATAAATTTCCCTGCCAGAGCCATATCGATCCGAGATCGCGTCTGACAAAAGAATGTAAGTGCAGCATAACAGGAGAAGACCGAGGCATCAAGCCTTGAATACAGTGGCCTGAGCGTGCTTCTGTAGGGAGCCAGTTTCTTTGAGTATATATACTTAGTTTTTATATTTTGTAAGGGTCGATGGTAGAGCAAAGCTCCCGTATTATACAGTTTTAATCAATATTCTGGTTCTTTGGTTATATATATGTATTTGAAACTTCTTGTTTAATGCAGACAACTTTCTTATTCCCCCTCATTTCCCTCCGATGCTAAAAGAGTTCATGATTGAATGATTCACTTGAATTGTTGTGACTGCATTATGATGGAAGTTTGATTATAGTGCTATCATAGTTCCTTACAGTTTCTTTGAGATTTAAATTCAAGAAGTTCTTGTCTTTAAATTTTTCCTCCTTGGGCTGCTGAAAGACTTGATGTCCTTGAAAGACCTCTACATTTTCTCATCAAAGTCTTCCTCCTACTCACCCTTAATACAACTTACTGTCTGAAGTTAAACTAAGGCCTCACCTGCTCATACATATTAGTCCAGTTTTTGAGTTAAGACGATATTTTCTTGAGATTGTGCCCATTTGACCCTTTTATAACCAACCTGTGACATAAAATATTGATGGGTATCAGGCTTACCTCTGCCGCAATCTAGGGGTGACTTCTTGTGCTAACATGTCTGACAAGAGGAAACACGCACAATCTGACAGAAGGCTACACAGATGTAAATCTTTGAATGGGATTGCCAGATCACACTCTTGGAAGTTGTGGGATGATCTAAGTATAAATAGATCAGTTCAATATTTTTTTAAGGTGGTCAACTGGTTGAGCAGAGCTCCCTATTTTGTAATATTTGATAATATAGTTGTTCTCTGGTTTTATATGATACTTGAGACTTTCACATTAATAGAAGTCAACTTCTTTCATCTCATTGTTTAAACTGTGCTGAAACACTCGGGCATGGAGGATCCAGTCGAGGGTTGTAGTTGTATTGTAATGTAGGTTTGATTATAATGTTGTTGTGACCTGTTCCAATAATTTTCCTTTGTTATCTTAATTCCCCTTATGTTGAAATGCTCTTGCATGGAGGATCCAGACAAGTTGTTGTAGTCATATGATAATGTAAGTTTGATTATTATGCTACTGTGACATATTTCAGTGTCTGAAACTTGAGTTCAAGAGTGCTTTTGAGATGAGTTTTTCTTCACCGAGTTGCTTGAAAGATGAATTCCCATGGAAAACTTGTTCACCTCTCTCACTAAGTCTTCCCTTTGCTCACCTTTAAGCTCAAATCACTGACTGAAGTTAATGAGGACCTCATTTCCCTATGTATTTCTAGTCCAGTTTCTGTGTTAAATCATTCTTGTACTGATTTTTGTCTATTTGACCTCCACTCATAAACCTACCTCCACAAACATTTTTATGGGTACTGGGCTTATCCTCTTGTAATATGAGGGTGACTCTCAGTGCTAACAAGACTTACAAAGCCAAATTTGAAGTCACTCTTCAATTCTGCTGCTGAGATCTAGAAACAGAGTTTACCACTGAATTCCTCTCAAAATTATGAGAAAATGACTATAAACTCAACTATATTCTGAATTGGCTCAATTTTACCCTCTTTACATGCCAAACGATGCACTATGGTGCTCATAAATGGAAATATGGACTAAGACTTTTATAGACAACATATTAGCATAAAAATAACATCACCATCATGTTCCTCTCAAGAAAATGAGAAAAATGAATATAAACAAGGCTATGTTTGGACATGGTGCTCAATTAAACGTAAAACGAGACAACACCATCATGGTTCCACTCCTTGATACACATCTCAATGCACTTGTTCATACCTGCAAGGAAATATATGCACTCTCTTGTTTGTTGCCTCAGGATCGTTGCCTAATCTTAAATAGGCCATGGACGTGATCGTAGTCTGAACTTCAAGTTAACCGCGAAATTAACTCAATACCAAATCTCGTGGACTATCTGTATGATGAGGTGCTTTGGGCGTACTGGTTAAGGTGTTAAAATGTGTGGGAGGAGGTCACAGGGTCGACTCCCGTGGACCTCTCCCCCTTTGGAGTTTTATTGCAACCATATGATATTTATAGTATGGGTTGCTTGGATATAGTGGAAAACAATTGTAACCCCATCCACAAATATTAACATTGGTTATATGGCATGCAAACAAAATTGTGGGATGGGGGCTTATCCCTTGCCCCCGTTTCCGTCGATTAATAACCCACAACTTAAATACAAATTTTTCCATATGACTGTTAAGTCACATGGTATGGTACAATGGTAAGTCATTGGATTTTTGTATGGGAGGTCGAGATTTTGACTCTAGTCGACCTCATAATAATTTTGATAAACCATAGATGTGAGAGGCCAATGTGAGACTGCCACGTGGTGGTGTCTCATTGGTCCACCTAAGCCTGTACAAACTTGCCATGTGTCGAGATTTGATTCGTCCACTTGTTCTTGTATAATTTCCCTGTCACCTTGCCAACTCAGATATACATATGTGCCACATAACACCCTTATATTGGTGCCACGTGTCACCCCCTTTCTTTGAATTTTTGACCTTTGACCATGTTTGACCAAACATTTGATTGGCCATATATTTTGCATATGAACTCCATTTGAGGAGATTTTTGTGTCGTTGGAAATATATCAACGAGATATACGTAATGAAGTATTTTTTGAGAACATTTGAGATGATCAAATTTTGAACATTTCTGGATCCTCCTGGATCTCTTTGAGTGTTCTGGATCCTCCTAGATCAGTTCATCAATAGGATAATCGTGTCTCTCTTGCACATGTACAACTCCAAGCATCCACTCACATGGGATGATATCCTTCCTTATGTCCAACACAACTACAACATATCCCTCCATAACTCAACCAACCACAACCCTTTTCAGATGGGCCTAAGCTTTCAACCTTTGGGCCCCATTGATGTATCACTTCCCCTTGCATCCACACAGGAAAAATATTTCGATGATTAATCTGAAGCTCACAAGGCCACCAAATTCATGGAATGGATTCATCACATCCACCAATAGGTCCATGATATTTTACAGAAAGCTAATGATAAGTACAAGTAGCGCCATGATCAACATCAGGTTCACCACAAGTTTTTAGTAGGTGACAAGGTTTGATTACATTTCTAGAAAGAGCGCCTTACATGATCCCATCGGAAGTTGGGTCCACTTCTATATGGAACTTAAAACATCACCAAGGATTTGGGAGACAATTATTTTGAGTTAAGTAATCCCCCCTTCCTTGGATTATACCCAGTATTCAATGTATAGCTCCTTCGACCATATTTTCCACCACTACTGGACACATCGGAAGTGGTAGAAAAATTGAAACTTACAAAGCTCAACCATGACTACATGGAATATGAAGCCATTGATTGGATCATAGACACATAGGTTAAGGGCACTCACCAATGGAAGATCCAAATCTATCACGTTGTCAAAGAAGGGAAGCTACTGCACCAAGGAAAGCTGCTCACCAAGCGTCAAGTTCAACATAAGTTTCCCCATTTCATGGGGGAACTCAATGCAATGGAGAAAATTGATTCTTAAGTGGGGAGGAATGATCCAGGTGTACATCGGTGGCCACCCAACTATTCCACTAGATCAAAATACAATTTCCACAATATTTATATAGTTTTTTGGGTCCCAAACTTCTGAGTCCATTTTGAGGTCCTAATAGACATTTTTGATGTGGCAGTGACCAATAGATGCTAAAGGCTTGTATTAGGTTGTTCAAAATGTTTACTCCTCAACTAAACCTTTCCAATGGGGTATCGAGCACCCCAAACTGAGATCATATGAAATAGTTACGCCCTCGGGAAGTTGATGTATCAACTACACCCATCGGGGCCCACAAACCTTTTGGCGTTTCATCTTTCAGGGTTAGGGTTTTGGATGTTTAGGGTTTTTTCATTTATGACTTATGTTAAAAAGGCCTTTGGAGTGTCTTTATAATTATCTCGTGAATGAGTGTAGTTATCACATCTATTCTTGGAGATAAGCTACCACCATTCTAGTGAGTTCATTTCACTCTGTATTTTATTTTACAGTCTGTGCATATTTCATTCTTTAATAGAAATTAAGTATTAATGTATCTCTATGTTTTTATCCTATTTTTGTGTTTCATTTTGTTCCCTCATAAATCTAGATCAAACAATGAATGAATAATATCATTCCTTAATGGTGAATGATACTTGGGATCTTGTACCTCTTCCAGAAGGAAGAAAAATTGTTAGATGTAAATGGGTGTATCAAAATAAGTATGCATTAGATGGATATGTTAAAAGACATAAGGATAGATTAGTTTCCAAAGAAGTTTTTCAAGTATAAGGAATTGTCTATATTGAAACCTTTGTCCCTGGATCCAAAATGAATTCCTTTTTCCTTGCTCTATCACTCATAACTTCATATAGATGGAAGGGTCATCAAATGGATGTTAAATATTCCTTCTGGCATGGGGATTTGCAAGAAGGAATTACATGGACCAACCTCTTGGATATATTTAGAATGACTCAAGTCATGTTTTCCACCTTAAGAAATCTATATATGGCCTTAAGAAAGCTCCTTCATCTTGGTATGTTAAAATGGTTAGATTTCTCCTTGAAATTTGATTTTCTAGATGTCAATTTGACCCTAATGTCTATACCAAGAAAGTAGGTAACCATCCCATAATAATTTTCCTTTATTTTGATGAACTTATACTCATTGGTAGTGACCTTAAACTTTTAACCCATGCAAAATTCAACCTTAAAAAGAAATTTGAAATCATAGACTTAGGAAATTTGCATTATTTTTTTGGCCTTCAATTCTTGCAAACCAGGGAAGGAATATCTCTTTCCTAGTCTAAGTATGCATGTGATCTTCATCACTTTCACATGGAAGATTGTAAACCAATCCCATCTCCCTTCCAATTTGGAGTCAAACTTCCTACCACCTGTACTATACTTGAAGTAGATGTCACTTCATACCATCAATTAGTTGGTAACATTTTTTATTTGACTTATACCCATCCTAGTATATGAAAACATCCCATGAAAACCATGGGAATAAAACTGAAAGGAAACTTCAGTATATTAAAGGTATAGTTTAGTTTGGGATATGTTATAATTTAGAGGGGACTCCTTTGCTGATTGTTTTCACTGATTCTGATTGGGTTGGTGATGTAACACCCCAATTTTGATCTTGAAAATAGTAATGTATATGTGTATATTGAAAGGATGAAAGACAAACAATGTAATATGTAAATGGTACATTTATAATTAAAAAAAAAGCATCATAGGTTGCATACAAAGAATGAAAAAAACACGGGGGGTTATGATTCCACAAAAGAGGAAAGAAATGTGCCTTAGGAGGCTGAAGGGGGCAAGGAATATAATATTATTGTATTGGGAGCCTAAGTCCTCAACCCTTGATTTTATTAAACCTTTACTTTATTGTTTTCCTAAGTCTTTAGACCTTGGGATTAGTTGCCAATAGAGATATGTGGGATTCTTAGGAAGACACATGGTTTATTATTGGCATGCAAATACATTCCATAATTTTGGTCATGCAAGTGGTGCTTGTTTTGTGGTTGTTCGTTCATTCTTCCTTGGGAACTTATATCAGAGCCTAAGTTGTTGCACTAGGACTATAATAAAAATTATGGAAAATAAAATCATGTGGAAATTATGACATTGTGTGAGGGAAAGTTTTGTTACTGAGAAACTAATTACAACTGAGAATCCCTGAAGTCCCCAACAATGATATTTTCTAGATGACCTGTGTTGGAGCCCTATAGGGAAGTGGAATAGCCCGAGGGACTCTATGGTAGAGAAGGGGATCCCATTACTTGGGTTTCACAGGCTAATGGGTAAATAAGACTGGTGGATTGGGATAGTTGTATGAGTTTGTACATGGTGAATTTCTGGGAATTGGGTTGTGTGAGAGAGTTAGATTCATCCATAGGATATTTCGTCCTTGTGGATTCATAGCCTAATCTTTATGGTGACTCTATTTTAGAAAGATTAAGGAAAACAAAGAGCCTATGGTTGGGTGGAACATCCATCTTCTACAACTAGTAGGTGATTAAATTCCCAAAAATATAAGTGTGATAGATGAATTATGATTATGTTGATTTAATATGGTTTATGTTAACACTTGGTTTATGGTTATTAAAATAGTTTTTCATATAAAATCTTGCATCTATATCTATGAATTATTTAATTATGTTTGTATGAGTATGCATTATCATATATGCATGCATTAATTAGTTAATAACATGAAAGTGATGAAATTTGATATTAGAACTAAAATTAATGTGAATTTGGTGTACTATATATGTTGGATACATTCCAGAATCGTATCAGAGAAAGGATATGATGGAAGTCGAGGTTTCAAGAAGTGCCCCATAGCCTCAACATAGTACATAGGTTACTAGGTATGCTACATGTGATCTTGATGATTGGAAGTCTACTACATGTTATGTTTTTAATCTTGGTTCTAGACCTACCACTTGGGATTGTAAGAAGAAACATGCCCTTTCTCTTTCTTTAGTAGAAGAATAGTATTGAGTGACAACCAATGCATGTCAAGGAGCCCTATGGCTTCTACAAATCCTTTGAAAGTTTAGATTCTAGTAGCAACGTTCGACCACTCTCTGCTACAATAATCAAAGTGACATTCAAATCACCAAATATCCATGTCAAAATTAGTGCAATAACCACATTGACCTATAATGCATTTCATCAAAAATATTCTTTGGGAAGGCATTCTTCAAGTGCTCTATTTCCCTACAAATGATGAAGTTGCAAACATTTTCACAAATTCTCTTATAAAAGTGAAGTTTTCCAAACTTTAATCTATGTTAGGAGTTCAAGAGTTGTCATTAAGGGGGGGTAATATCTAATACCTCCTTTCTTCTCCTATTGTGTCACATTTTTAAATCATTTATGTTGGGGAATAAGGTGGAACACAGCATGAAACAAAAAACACATTACTGCAGATAATCGAAGAAGGAATTTTTTTAAGAATATTGGTGGCGTCTAAAGACATTGTTACAACACTTAAGCACAACATACTGTGATCAGAACACCACAGTGCATATTTCACATCTTGATCTACATGATCGGTTGTGAAATATTAATTCACATTCATCATATTGATAATGACCTAAAGGGTCCTCTTTTATAGTATCAATATCTAGCCGATTCCCATAGAATCCATAATATCTTGTCCACATATAATCATCAGCAGTTAGAGTTGACTCCACAAAATCCACTCCATAAAGTTGTCTTGACATGACTCAACCAACTCGTAGTCGATTGTAGGACTGATTGATCCACTACCCGACTATCTTCAATTGCTAGTCGACAGTCTGATCGACAAACATGTCGACTACCCAATCGACTGGTATGGTGTGTTGGTCGATCACTCGACTGACTGTATCTAGATGAGCGTTGACCTCTCGACTGACTGTATCCAGATGAGCGTTGACCTCTCGACTGACTGAACCAAATAAATGTGTGATGAGCCATCAATGATTGATGTCCCAACACCTCCCCATCAACACAAACCCTGGAGTTTCAAGAGGTGAAATTACATCATTGGAACACCCCCCTCATAATTACAGCTTCCTGAAGCCCAAGAAAAGTGTGGATCTGATAAATCTGTATTTAGCTAAAGCTTTGGTGAAGATATCAACAAATTGATCTTTGGTGCGACAATATTTGAGAGAAATAATGTGTTATTAAACTAACTACCATAAGTAGTGAGCATGGAGCTCAACATGCTTCATCTTATTGTGAGCAACAAGATTTTCGAAAACCTAAATGGAAATTTGATTATCACAATAGATGGTAGTCAAGGTATGAATGAGAAGTCCAAGTTCTCCCAAAAGTTGGAGAATCTAGACTGCTTTAGTTCCTACTTGAATGACTCCATGATATTCTTCCTCTGTAGTTGAAAAGGAGATTACCTTTTGTTTCTTTCACGACCACACCAATGGTATAGTGCTATAGAGAAACACATACCCATAATTGGACTTTCGATCATCTCAGTTGCCAACCCAATCAGAGTCGGTGAAGCCGACTAGCGAATCTGAACTGCAACAATATTTGATACCAAAATGAGTGGTACCCTTTAGATAATTAACAATGCATTTGACTTCCTTCCATTAGATTTCTCAGAGATCCTGCATGAATGAGAAATCACACTAACAACAAAGGATATATTAGGTTGACTATGAGTAATATAAATGAGACCATTGAACAATTGTAGATAAAGTGTAACATCGACAACGTGTGTTTGACAGGTTTGAGTAAGTTTCACTCCATATTGAAAAGGAGTGGCATAGGGCCTGCAATAATCTATCTTAAAACGTGTCAACAAATCCATTACATATTTAGACCGAGAAATGAAAAAAACCATCACACAATGGAAATACTTGAAGACCCAAAAAATAATACAGAATGCTGAGATCTGTCATATCAAAGGAGTCAGCCAGTTGGTTCTTGATCTGGATTTATAAATGGAATGAAATGAAATATAGATGTATGCAAAGAAACACATAGAGATACATTAAAACTTGACTTCTATTAATAAAGAGAACCTGCTAGAACTATAAAATTGCAGATTGAAACAAATTTGCTCGAATGGTGGCAACTTATCTCTGAGAAGAGATGTGACAGCTACGCTCATTCGCAAGAAGATGAATACAATTAGGCTCCAAATTCCTTTTTAAACTAAAATATAAATGAGAAAACCCTAAACATACAAAAACTTAACCCCGGGAGATGAAACAACAAAAGGTTTGTGGACCCCGATGGGGGTAGTTGATACGTCAACTTCCCAAGGGCGTAACTTTTTCATACGATCTCTGTTTTGGGCACTCGATACACCATTGAAAAGGTGTAGCCGAGGGGTACATATTTCGTTTGGCCTAAAATTCACCTTTAATTACATGGTCGGCGTCATCGAGCCCAAAAAAGGTCATTTAGGGCCTCAAAACGGCCCTAGAAGTTTGGGACTCAAAAAACCGTAAAAAAACTACCAAAATGGACACTATTCTTTGAGCTAGGGGAATAGGTGGGTGGCCACTGATATCCACCTGGATAATTTCTTCAAAATAAATATGAGAGAATTATTATTGTCATTAATGGGTAAGTAATCAACATAGACAACAACAATCATAGTGTCTCTATTGGAGTGGAGAACATATAGGTTGTGATCGGATTCACACTGTTTGAAATCAAGTTGAAGGAAGAAACTATCGATATTAGCGTACCAAGCCTGGGGAGCCTGCTTCAAACCACAAAGCAAATTCTTGAGTCAAAATACCAAATTGGAATGTCTCACAAAACCATGTGGTTGTTCCATGTAAATTTTTTCAGATATGTCTCCATGAAGGAAAGCACTCTTCACATCCATCTGATGGATCTGCCATCCAAAACAAGTAGTGAGGGAAATAATCAGTTGAACATAGTTTGTATTTGCAATGAGGGAAAATGTTTTAGTGTAGTCAATGCCTTGTTATTGAAAAAATCCCTTCGTGATGAGGCGTGCTTTATGTCACTCAACAACACCTTCAGAGGTAAATTTGGTCCTGTAGACCCATCGACACCTCACAATGGTATTTCCATGCAGTCGGAGAACCAAGCCCTAGGTTTGATTCTTCTACAAAGAATCAATTTTAGTCTTCATCGCTTGTTCCCATGCATGTCGACTTTCGACATCTGAGTAGCTAACAGGGTTAAAGGTTTCAAGAAAACGAGTCATGAAGGCAACATTGGCATGTTGCTTCTGAATTCGAGTTTGTCGTTCATAATAGGCATCTCTGACATTATATAAAGATACTTAAATTGTATTGACAACCCATTGGGGTAGGAAAGAAACAAGTGAACCACATTTCACTTCATTAGTTCAATTAGGAGTCGGAGGGTCTTTAGTCGACAAACCAGTCGAGACAAAATATGTTAGACTAGTCGAATCAGAGGGCGAAGATCAAGTTAGATTAGGAAGAAAGTTTGACGGACTATTCAGAGGAATGAAGAGCATAACAAGAGAACCAATGTCCAATAAAACATCAAAATGATCATCCTGTAGCAATCCATAGAAGGAATTAAACAATTTAACTCTAGAAGACTTCTCATCAAACTGAACATTACACTAGATGATAATTTACCGTTTGACATGATCAAAGAGTCAATAGGATTTTGACTCTTCAGAGTATCCCATCATAATGCAGGCATGACTGTTGGCATCCAAATTATTTTGACAATCATCAGGAATGTGATCCCAGGAAACACATCCAAACACACATAGGTGGACAATAGAAGGTTCTTTCCACACCATCTTTCAACTCGAGTCATGGAAGGAACAACTCGAGTCAATATGTGATTGAGCATATAATTGGCACAATAAACCACTTTAGTCCATAAGTGGGTGGAAGGCCTTTAGCTTCCAAAATATATCTATCCATTTTGACTAATGTCCGATTCTTGCGTTTTGCAACTCCATTCTACTGAGGTGTGTGAGGAACTGACCATTGCTAGTCAATACTAGATCGAAGTAGGTATTCTTCAAAATGTTGATTGAAATACTCACCACCATTGTATGATATAAAGCACTTGATGATATGACCACATTGATTTTTATCAAAGGCCCAAAATTCTTTGAACTTCTCAAAGACAATATTTTTATTCTTCAAGAAAACGACCCATGTGAAAAAAGATAAATCATCAATGAAAATCAAATTGTAACCTACACCTGACAGTGAAGGTAAGTTGACATAACATACATCACTATGAACCTGTGCTCGCATGCTTGTCCAGAGTCGAATGGTACTTTATGATTCTTCCCAAGTACATAACCCTTGCATACACCTTTAGGGGGAAACACCCTCGACAAACAAGCAATCATGTTCGGAGTTTCCAGTGCATGTAGACTTTCGAAATTTAGATGTCCGAGTCATTCATGAAAAATTCGACTTCTCTCATCAACGTGAGCGATAAGTGCATTCAGTTCAGATTTAGGTTGATTTGAGTCACAAAACTTGTATAAATTTTTCGTTGGGTCAAGAATCCCGTCAGCAGAAATCGACTTCCCTTTCTTCAAATCTTGAACATAGAACCGATCCAGCCAAAATTCCACAATCTACCAATTTGAGTCAACTAAGAAACAAACAATAGACTGGCACTAATATTTGGCACATGATAGACGTCGAAAATTTTACCATGTCTACAAGCTACATCACCCTGACCAACAACATCCAAAGAAAAATCATCAACGATATAGATTTTACTGTCCTCAAATTTATTCAGTCTCGTGAATGAAGTTGCATATTTCACCATATGATGAGTGCACCCAGAGTCAACAACCCATTCATTATGTGCAATATGAGACATCGAGGCCTGAGAGGTCCCGGATTGGAAGGTGAAATTATCAACGATTCGACGAACAATTGACACATCTCCTTCAATTTTTTTAACCTTCTCCTCTAAATCATCTCATTTCTTAAAGCATTTATTCTCAACATGTCCAGTCTTTCCATAGTATCAACATGTCTTCCTCTTTTGACTTCATCGTGGTTGTCTCTGAGGTCCCTAATCATGATATGTAGGTTTCTATGCAGAAGCATTAGTTTGCACTTTATTCCTGGAATCCATCTTGTCCTTACCCTTGCGAAAGTGGGCCTGGTGTTTACCACCAAGCTTGCCCTCTTCAAGAAATATATGTTTATCAATAATCAAAAGTTCACAGAAAAATTCAAAGGAATAGTCCTTACCATCTTCCTTGTGTGCTTGCCAGTTGGTGTAGAAGGTCGACACAAACTTGTCAAATGGTGTTCTCAAATTCATTAGGACTAACTCAATGAGTTTTCCATCCTTATTCTTGTAGTTATATCCACATTCATCCAATTTCAATTGGAGTTCCTTGACATGCGCTGAATAGTCCTCTATTCTCTCAGAGGAATGAGGATTGAGAGAGATCAACTCTTTCTCCAATTGCATGACGTGGCTCTCATCGACTCGGTCGAACAAGGTCTTTAGCTTCTTCCAAACTAGATGAGGAAAATCGATTCCATTGAGGTGAAATTGGATTTCCCGTGAGATTTAGGTCATGATGACCCCTACGGCCTCATCCTTCTTCCCATCAACAATAAATTTTTCCAGAGCATCTATTCGATCTGAAATTGCAACCTCGGTATATTTCCATAGTCGCTTACTCTTCAATATGGTTTCCACATCTGGATCTCATACTGCATAATTTGATCCATTCAGAATAATAGGATCAATCTTCGAAGCCATCTTCGATATCCAGGTAGATTGATCTATTTCAAAGTTCCAATCAACAAACCACTTGCCCAAAGTCGATCATGCAACCAATCCGACTCAACAAGGTTTTCAAATAACATATTGATGTTTAAACCATTAGATCTGATACCATGTTGGGGAATAAGGTGGAACATGACATGAAACAAAGAACACCGTACTGTAGATAATCGAAGAAGGAAAATTTCAAAGAATACAGGTGGCATCTAAAGATGTCATTACAACACTTAAGCACAACGCACTGTGAATCATCAAAACATCACAATGCATATTGCAAATATTTATTTTCATGATTGGTTGTGAAATATTACTTCAGATTCATCATATTGATAATGACCCAATCCTTTTTATAGTATCAATATCTAACAGACTCCCATAGAATCTGGAAGATCTTGTCCACATATAACCGTTGGTGGTTAGAGTTGACTCCAAAAAATATGCTCTGTCAAGTCGATTTGACAGGACTCGACCCAATCGATTATCCATCCAACTCATAGTTGATTACATGACTAGTCAATCCATTGTTCGACCATCTTAGACTGTTGGTCGATTGTCCGACCGACAGACATGTCGACTACCCGACCAACTGGTATGGTGTGCTAGTCAATCGCTCGACCGTCTGTATCCAGATGAGGGTCGACCTCTCGACCGAATGAACCCAGGAGATGTGTGATGAATCATCAATGCTTGATGTCCCAAAACTTTAATCATATCCCAAATTGTTATTAAAGGTGGATGTTAAGATATTTAGACATTTAAGAGTTAGTTAAGATCAAATTGTTTTAATGTGTCTTTAGGTAAAGTGTGTTTCTTTATTATGCATTGTAATTATCTAATATGATGGTTATGATTATGTTTTAGACATAAAGTGATCCAATGGTTCATATTCTTCTCGATACTAATGACTATATTGATATGTGGCTTAATACCTGATTGGTCCTTGATCTATATTTAAAGAACATGGAGGGTCATTTGATGATGATTGATTGTGAGAAACTCATATGTAAATTATTTTCCTTTTGCATTAATATATTGCCTTAAGTGGCTACGTTGGTTGGGGCTATGGACTATTTCCCTCTTTGAGGGTTTTTAAACCACATAATACATTGGTGTAATGATCTTTGATTTATTTGTGTGAGTGGTTTCCTTAAGGTGGTTTGTGGATATACCCTATTTATGAAACAACTCTTGGAATCTCCATGATTCTTTTGAAGTTTTTAGTGGATTACCACATGTTACAAACATCTCATGGGTGAATCATGATGCGCTAACATGGCTTCCACTTGGACTTGTGGGGAATACTTGGACCATTACCTTATAAGGGCCATACTTTTTGCATACGAAATTTATTTTGTAAAAATGAACCATTGTTGGGAAGGTATCGATGCATATAATGTGATAACCATGAACATGACCTAGGTTATTGATGTTTGAGACAAAAAAATCCACTTATTTCCCCCTTAAATGGGGGATTGACCATTCTAGTTTACTAGTGAAATTTTTAAGATCTAAACCAAACCCACCCTTCTAATTCCCAAATCCAATATCCTTGATTCCATAGAATCAATAAATCCATATAGTAATTATTTATATCTATTTTAGTTCACCCCTCCTCATTTTGGGAGGCTTCTGGTCTCCAGCATATTTAGTTTTGGAGGAGATGAGGAAACTAATCCTTATGTTTCTTTTGGAGTTGTCTAGTAGTTGATTATTCAATCCCACTTGCTAAAGTTTTTGTTGATCCTTTTTATCATTCTAATATTATTTTGCAGAACTATGTTCTTTGGTAACTATGCATATGCATCTAGTGCCAAATATTCAATGGAAAGTAAGACTTAGCTCTCTTCATCCTCATTGAGCATGGATGTCTCGCCAAGGTTCTCTAAAATTTACTACTAAATAATGCACATATAAGGTGGAAAATCGAGTTTGTAAGCATTGTTGCCCACCTTCACCAATATTTGAAAAGGCCATGATTCACCTATCTCAGGGGTTTTATTTTCTTCCTTGGTCCTTGTAACCTTTCCTTATTAAGGTACAACCAAATTCTATCTCATGTACGGAAGGTATTATAAACCTTGTGTTGATTAGGTATGGCCTTGTATTTATTCTCTAGTCTCTTTTGAACTTATAAGTGCATCTCCCAAATCTCTTCTATGCATTTTTCTACCTTCAATTCATTACTTGAAATTGTTGTCCCTATTTCATATTGTCCATATATAATATCCATTGGTGATAGTGGAAAATATCTAAGATAGATTTCAAAAGGAGACTTACTAGTGGATGTGTTGACAAATTTGTCATAAAGATGTTGTATGTAAACCAAATTTTCATCCCAATGATCTAGATGGATCACTACATAATTTGTCATCTGTCTTGGTACTATATGGGTGAAAAAATTGGAGGAGTTGGCTTGTAGGGCCTATTTTAATGGCAAGTCCCAGTTTGGAGATTTGGGCAACAATGTCTAGAACCTTCCAAAGCTAGTTTGAGGCATCAAATGACATTTTTTAAGGTCAAAACTTTGTGAGCACAACTCACAATCCCTCAATGTTGTTCTACACACTGAGAACTTTCCAATGGTTAAAAAATCACATCAACCAAAGCTCATATGTAAAATTTATGCCTCTCACAAGTTGTCCTACCTTGTTGACCACCATGGTATTGAGTGGATGCAACATCAACCCCATTACTCACACATGTGGGGTTAGTCATGTGTGAAATTTCAAGAATATCTTAGAAGGCCAAAAACCCTAAAATTATTTGAGGGCTGAGACATGCAAAAACCCCAACCTTGACCCTAGATGACTATCATGCTATGTTAAATACTGGGCCGCTAGGAAGAGAAGGGGTTCCATTCTTTTAGCATTGTACTTGTTCTATAGTTGAGTAGAGCATCTAGGAGTGGAATTTTAAAGCATAACAAAGGAGGTAGAATATTTTGTAGTAGCCATTTAGACCACAATGTCAAAGACAACTCCATAGTGAGTGCTCCCTTTCTTTGCACTTGCATTCATAATTGAAGAAAAGAGGGCATAACATAGGCCATACCTTCTAGCTAGGTTTTCTCCTATATTGGGTTTCCTAGGTCACATATTGTGTTCATTTGTGTGGATGGTGTGTTTATTTGCTTGTTCTTTAATTTTCAGTGTTCAATTATTTTTATAAGTTTGAGCATTGAATTAGTATTAAGAAATCTGGGATCTAAGGAAATAAATTGCATAATAAAATATGTCAATATAGTACAAAGATCCTTTGTGATGAACTACTCTAGTGGAATATCCACAATAGTGTGCAAATCACCCAAGTTCTTGAATGCCTTGATTGTCACATATATATTAAAATATGAACCGAAGTCCTATTCACTACCTTTGTTTTCTCATTAGCCCATGCGTGGAAGACAATGGTTCTCTTTAGTTTAGTATTCAATTTCTCCAACATCAAATCCAAAATGTACCGAGAAATCCAGTATCTCTATTAAAAATTATACTTCTTGGAATCCTAAATTGCACCCAAATCCCATGAAAGAACAAGCTTGCATATTCTTGTCCTTTGATGATCTTTTTACAAGCCATCAAAATGCACTTCTTATTGAATCTATCTACTACCACATATAAGTAGTTATGCCATCTTGTTTTCCTTGACAAAACCCTAACAAAATCCATGTACACTACTACATTTGAGTGCAAAATCTGACGTACACTGCTACATTTGAGTGCAAAATCTGACATTATTTACATATATATAATAATAATAATAATAATCTATTTTTAAGTTCACAGTCAAGCCACACCAAATTGGTGTATGAGGACCCCTTGTTTGTGGGACAAGGGACCCCCCTCCGCCCAGCGAATTCACTGGTAAAGTCTACGGAGGTATACATACCCTACCCCCTCTGGAGGCTCTGGAGGCAAGATTAACTATTATATATAAGTTTTGTAACATAATATATATATATATATATATATATATATTAAACTGTACATATACAGTATATATGTTCTACAAGAAATAACTAAAACAACAAAACAAAACCAAGAAAAACGTGAAATGTATTTTCATTTTACTTAATGCTACGGTCTACCTGCCCTGGCTATGTCGACCGAGATTGGTTTTTCACTGCAATGGATTTCGATGTTTTCGGGAGGCATCGAACTATCCTGTTGGGTAAAAGTAGTACTGACCTGTCGCGATGAAAATTTGGGAATAGAATGGTGTTGGAGATTTATGATTCAGAATCCAATGCCTAGACTAGGGTTTCGATGACAGCCCTCGCATTCATTCAACCTCATGGAATTTGCAGGACTTTCCTAGACTGAACAAACAGATCGAACAGCCGGCCTTCTGCTCGATTGAGATTTCAACCCTTTGAAGATCGATGCCAATTTCCCCCAATTTATCTCGTTCTTTGCCTTGTATGTCAATTCGTCTAGAGGCTATGATCGATGCTTTTGCTAGTTGACAGTTAAGTAAACATTTATCATCTTTAATCGACTAAATTAGATGTAGTATTTTGTTTATCAATGGCCATAGCAAAGACATTCTCAAGTAATTCATGGGAGCTGCTCACATCCAAAGTTAACTGTGAATTTCCATGTACTTCTCTTATGGATTTTCAGTAGCACATTACATATGGCTTGTGTTGCTAGTTCCAGAACTAATATCTTTCATTCCTTGGAATTGGAAGCTTCTTACAAATTAAAAATGGCAGGCAAATACTATGCTTGTTTCTTCATGTATCGGCTGCTCTTAATCCCAAACCTAATTGGGGTTTTCAACCCAACAACTATTTATCCACAGGTGGTTCCATTCCCAATACCAACATATATGCCTCACCTCTTGAAGGCCTCTACCAACGAAAAATCATCGTTACAGGGCAAGCAACTTCATGCCCACACATTCTCATCACTGAATTGAATCTCCTAGTAACCAAATTCGCTTCACTTTATGCTATTTGTGGGAATATGGTTGATGCGTGCCAAGTGTTTGTCAAAATATCTGAAAGAAGTGGATTCTTATGGAACATGATGATCAGAGGTTATGCCTGTTATGGTCCCTCTGAAGAAGCCCTTACACTCCTCTCCACAAAACCATAATCAGAAAATTAGAAAATTAATTTCACCTCTTCAATGGTGGTACCTAACCTGATAGAGAGGACAGACAACCATCTAAAACCACTTTACAAATAGCTGCCACATTCTCTTCCAGAAAAATGCTAGCCTAATCACAGAAACCCTTGCCATCAAATTCAATATTGGAATGTTGCTTTAGATTTGACTTCTTGTCTGTAGTTTCTTCTTCAGGTCTAGTATATACAATAGATCATCCACATATTTAACACCTCCATTAGGCACGTTCATTGAGTTTGTTCCTTGGCCTTTGAACATGTGTACTTTCTCATCTCTTAAAGCAATCATCTCTTATTGACTTTCATTATAATCCAATTAGGCAAACCACTCCTTTTTTTGTGTGTCATGTGCTTTATATAAAAAGCTTTTTTAAGCATATATTTGGCCATTAATGAAGTAATAAACAGTCCAAGATCTCTCTTATCTTCTTCACTATCACTATTTCAACTGGGCTTCTTTTCATCATAATTGATTCAATGCCCTTTAAGCTTTGAATGAGAAAATTCATACTTCATTCTTCCAATCCTTCTCATAATGACCAGGTTTTCCACAACAATAACACTTGAATGTGTTACTTAGGTTGAAGTTTCATCTCCTTTATGCTTGAAGTTGTCATGTCTTTGGCTTCCTCTCTTGTCTCTTTGGTCTCTTTGGTGGCCAAAACTTTGCACTCCTTTGCCCACGCTTTACTACAAAGTCATGTTCACAACTACCTTCTTCATCATTTATCTTATTCCTTTGCTCTTCTGGTAAGAGCAATGTTCCTAGCTCATCAAATGTGAAGGGAATAGCTCATGTTGATAAGCTGAGACTTGCTATAAACACTTGAAAAGACTAAGGCAGATTAAGGGTTATAAAGACAAGAATCAAGATCACTGTTCTCAATCTTTTCACATCCAGTAATAAGTTCATCTCTTATATTTGACTCTGGTTTGTTTGACTTTCTATTGAATTTCACAGAATTCATGTAAAAAGGGATCTAGAGCTTCAATATTGAGCCCTCATTTTTAGAATCCTAGCTCCTTTCCAATTGCCAAGTCGCAATAATCCTCTCTCGTTCGCCTTATGTTAGAGGCTATAGTTATGACTATTGCTACTACCTTATCTTTAACCGAATCCTCACAACTTAGATTAGGTAGTGGCAAGATACGTTTTCTCTTTTTATTCACTAATCAAGTCACTCGCCCTCGCTTGACTAATTTATTCACTTTCATTTGCAAGTGGTGAGAGTTCTATACCCTTCGTATCTTTAAGAGGATTGTTGCGATCATACTCAGTAGGTATCTAGCAGTTTTGAGGTAATAGTTAGGTAAGTTAGGAGTAAATGCCATTTACTTCTCTGCATCTACTAAAGTACAAAGAAAAGGGCCTTGGACTTGATTGTCCATTTTAAATCTTTCAATCTTTAGTTCATCACTTGGGATAATAATACAATGACAGGTTGGCTGTTACAACGACCTCTCTTTCACTAGCCAAAGGTTTGCCTTAGACAAATTCCCAATCGAATTGTCCTTTATACCTATGATGCTTGACAATATCGAGAATTGGCAGTTGCTGAAAAATGATCAACACATTATTCATTTCTTAATTATGCAAAGACGTTGAAAGGTTCCATAATTGATGGTGAGGAACACACTAAACCTAATTTTTATTGCAATGATGAAACTACTTCCTTCCATTCAAATGTAGTCCCGAAACAAGTAGTTAGCCTTGAGAAACTATTTTATATACAAGATAGGTCCCATAAACCGGTCAATACAAAAACAACCAACTCCTTAATGGGTTATGAAGAAATTAATTTAGGCACTGACCAAGATCCCAATCAATGCAGAAGGCTAGAAAAATGAAACCTCAATTTTTTTGGATTTCTAGTTTGTCCCACACTCACCAATTCAAGGTATTAAGAAAAATATTTACTTGTAGCATGATTGAGCCCTTGAACACTTGAATTTGAAAGTAAAAAGAGATCTAAGGCTCAAATATACTCGATAAACCATGATAGGAGTCCTTGTTAGAATTAATGATTAATTTGGGGTTGGTTGAAGATTTGTAGGAGGCTGTTGAGATATCTTCTCAACCACTCCCTCCAAATATGGAATTAGTTGAATCTGTATCCAACTATATATGTACCTATGTGTGTGTGCAATACAAGTGATTATTGTGTGTTATTCCTGTGCATCTCTGCTCTCATGATTTCTAAGTGTCCTCAGTCCTCTTCAGGGAAAAATTATGATAGAGTCTTGTTGTGATGTCTTGAACAACAAGATGCTCAAAGGGCCTTAATTGAACTACATGATGAGATTATGGGTGGGGCACTTCTTGATTGACATCGTGGCCCATAGATCCTCAAAGATGGGTATTATGAACTATGGTTGTTTAAATATGTTCACACTCGTGTGTAAATGCTACTAGTGCCAGATTTTCATTGGAAAGAAAAGAAACCACCATGTTCATCTGAACCCTTTCAATTTAGATCAACCTTTCAAACATTGGGGAATATACTTTATTAGTCATTGTAATCCTAACTTATCTCTTGAGCATAAGTATATTTTAATGACCGTATTACTGCACCCGACGGGTAGAAACCATGCCAATGAAAACCACTTCAGTAAAGGTGGTTATCCAATTCCTTGAGCATATTATTGTAACTAGATTTGGTGCCCTCTGATCATTAACAATCAGTAATAAAAAGCACTTCAATTATATTGAGATTATAGATTTTTCCTTAGATAAAAGGATCACCTTGAAGCATTCATCCAACTATTATCCCCAAGGGAATGGATTAGTAGAATCCATGATTAAGAAGTTAGTCCAATTTATCAAGAAAACTATAAAAGATCAACCCAAAAGCTGGCATAATGCTTTGTCCAATTCCATTTGGGAAGATCATGTAACATCTAAAGCCTCTGCTAGGAATTCACCTTATTTCTTGGTATACAGGAAATAATCTATTCTTTCTCTTAATATCTTTCTACTCCTCTACAGTTGTCCAAGGAAGTGCTAAGTAAAACATAGGGGATTGAAAATAGGTTGAATAACATGCTAAAATTAAAAGAGGAAAGAGAGAAAGATCGATACAATTTCCTTGCTACTTCAACATCTAGTAAGTGTTGGTTTGACAAATCATCATGTGCCAAATACTTTGAGATGGGTGGTCTTGTGCTCTTGTGGGATCGAGCCCATGAACCCAAAGACAAACATCCTAAATTTTCTCTTTTATGGTTATGCCCTTTTCAAATTGTAGAGAAAATCAACAAAAATACCTACCATCTTTATAACTTGGAGAGCACTCAAGTTCCCTATGCTTACTAATGCCTCACATTTGAACCGATACTTTCGCTAAAGTGGGTTGGCATATACATAATAGCTAGTTTTAGATTGTTTTAGTTACTACCTTCCCATAGTTGTAGGTGACGGTGTTTGATTTCATTATACATAGTTTTCCTTTAAGTAATTGTTGTTTTCAATAAAGCATGAAGATATACTTTAGTTCCCTACTTTTCATATCCTATGAGATTAGTGCTAGCATGGTGATGTTGGGGTAAATGTATATGTAACAGGGGTCAGACTATAAAGACTATAAAGGGAACACATGCGCAATAAGTAATGAGGGAGAGATGAACATATGATTTGGTTATGTAGTTGTATATGGGTTATTTGGAGGAAGTTCTCTTCCAAACAACTCCTTAAATAATAGGAGAACCTCCTGCAAATAACCCCAATACATTCATGTATCCAAATCACATGTTGATCTCTCCCTCTCCCAATAATGACTATAATATTGACCTCTATATATACCTATAATCACTCATTGCACATGTGGGCCCTTTATTAGGCCAATCCCTATTACATATAAATTTACCCCATTACATATACATTTACCCCAATATATGCCCCCCTTGCGGGTCATATCAAATGGGTGAAGAAAAATGTGAGAATGAATGGTTTCTTGAATGAATGAATAAGAATGCTTCTTGCTTTCCATGGGGCATATGTCTTACACAGGGAAACACCCTCACTAGGATGAGATATGAAATCCTAAATCGAAATTTTACATGGGTAATTTATCTTTGGTACGATAGTCTTTAATGCTCAATGTAAGGTGACATGCCTCACTAACATGATTGTTTAAATCAATGCATCCCCCATGCTTTCGAGTAAATGTTACTAATGCATATATTTAAAGAAAAGAGAAATAAAGGTTACGCACCCAAATGGGAAAGGAAGACAAGTAATGAGGGACATGCAAATGACCTATACCAAGGTTGTGGATTGTTAGCTAGCATTGGAGTGCTATATACATCACCATGGTGTATCCTTTGGGGCTATGAATACTTGTGGTAATGAATAAACACCTGAACAAATCTTGTAGTTGTACATAAAAAATCATATACCCCAAAATATACATAAACCTATAGGATCAAAGTTGGATTTGAAGTGAATGAAATAAAATCCCTGATTATAAAAGCATATGTTATCCATGGGATACAATGGCAGTGCAAAGAGTCTTTACTTGGTTCCCCAAATTGAGAAGCCCTAAAGGATACTTACAAGCATCCCTCTTATCACAAACTCCTCACGAGGATCCTAAGCAAGAGACTCTTATGCCTTTCATACCACGTTATTTTGTTCACAGTACTAAGATTTTAGGTCCTTCTACTAAGTCACCATGTGTTACTAAGTCACCATGTGTTGACTCCACAACATGCCCATATGTGCATAGATGACCTCCTTTTTTTTAAAGCCTAGCTCTTTTCCCATTCCCAAGTCTCCATAATAATCTCTTATTTCTATCATATCAAAACTTGTAAATCCATTGTTGCTACTTAGCTTGTCTTTACTAAATCCTTGCAGCATGGGATTATCCTAGTTTAGATAGTGTTGAGATGAGTTTTCTCTTTTTGTTCACTAAGAAAATCACTTTCCCTTGCTTGAGCAATTTATTTTCTTTCATTTTCAAGTGGTAAGTCTTCTATGCCCTTTGTATCTTTGGGATGGTAAGTGTTTTATGTCCTTTTTATCTTTGGGAATATTGTTGTGATCATACCCTCATAGATTCCTAAGAGAGAGTATTACCTATGCACTATCAAATTATCGCTATTATCATTGTGGGCATTGTATCTTTGGGATGGTAAGTGTTTTATGTCCTTTTTATCTTTGGGAATATTGTTGTGATCATACCCTCATAGATTCCTAAGACAGAGTATTACCTATGCACTATCAAATTATCGCTATTATCATTGTGGGCATGAGTGGATATCCCCACTAGCTTATGAAAATCATGGAGGGACTATCATTATCACCTTGTTCTAGGGATAATGAAGCTTTGTAATTATCCTTCTTAGCATTAGACGAAGCTTTGTTGTCATTCTTGTGATTCAATTAAGAATATGACTAGTGACTTTGTGAGTGGCGGTGGAGTATCCTATCCATCATTGTGAGCCCCAAAGCTAGTCTCATTCACTTTTACAAGTACAACACTAATTCCATGAGCACTCACAATCATTCCCACCACCAAAAAATTGTAACCTATCACCTATGACACCTAGTAGTGTGAATATCATATTTCCTATTCACATGTGGAAGTTATAATAACCTATTTCCTATTTTCAATCATGCTTTCCTTTGTGAATCTTTTTGTTCACCTATCACACCTAGTAGAGTGAATATCATATTTCCTATTCACATGTGAAAGTTATAATAACCTATTTCCTATTTTCAATCATGCTTTCCTTTGCGAATCTCTTTATTCACCTATCACACCTAGTAGTGTGAATATCATATTTCCTATTCACATGTGGAAGTTATAATAACCTATTTCCTATTTTCAATCATGCTTTCCTTTGTGAATCCCTTTGTTGAAGTGAACCCTTTGGATATTGAAAGTTAGGGCCATCGTTGTAATCCATGCAACCACTAGTGAGACCATTCACCCACACCATTTTGAGTGTTATACTTACGATCCTATACACAAAATCATAAAATCCTTTATGAAGCCCTATTTTCACATTTTTCTTCCCATAGTTAATTGTGATTAAAGGTGGGAGCTGTGTGACCATTATAAACTAACTTAATTGCTTATCTCTAATCTAGGGGCTGAAACGATATTAGGTACTCATTTTTTTTATTTTTTTTTCAAAGAAACTGAGAAATTTTTTATTAAAAAACTTTGCAAGAGGACTTGCATAAAGAAAGATTACATCTCCAAAATTCAGCCTTTTCAAAAACTACAAAAACATGCTGAGAACTAACTAGACTATCTTGAAAAACAAAGAATAGCCTAGACATAAACTGACTTCCAAAAAATCTCCCATAGTAAAGTCTGTAAAACACTCCTAGTATCAGAATGACAAAGCACATCCGATAGAAATTATTAAGCTGGAGGATCTTTCCTGTCGGAAGTAGCTTCTTTAGGATTTGGAGGTAAATTTAGGTCTAGGATGTTCTGGAGTGGACTAGGGGATGAGGCGTCTTCAGAATTTGCTATGATTGTTCGAGCTGGTAATGGGGAGTTGTGCATGGAGCGCAACTCTTCCACTTCAGGCCGAATGCACACTCATATTGGAGCTGTTGCTGGCCCTGCCTATCCTCCACCAAAATCTTGAGAGAGATGATTAGTTGAGTTGAAAAACCATTAACTTGAATTTCAAGAGCTTGAACAGAGTGGATGAGGACTTCTTGATCATAATCCAATGACTCTTGTCTCCAATGCATGCTACTAGCAATTCACTTGGCCATGATTCAGAGCTCTGTTGCGTCTGGAGGAAACTTAAATTATGGAGAAACAACTAGTAAATGTTGAACTAGTGGCGAATTCTTCATATACTCTAAATGCTTCTGTGCAATTTGCGGTTACATTTGTCTTAAATTATTGTTCCAACAAGTGTGGGATATCAGTCAAGGATAAAGAAACGTGTCACCCATCATATCCATTAGATAAAAGATACGCTCACACAGAGTGATCAACTGACGTGGAGAGAAGGTACACCTTGAACCATGCCAAGGTGATGGTGAAGGGAGCTGAGATGACGCTAACACCAAGAGCGGGAGTACACTAACCATAATGTCTAGAGTGAAATGGGCCAGGGGAGATGGTTGTGTCTATGTGATGGGGAGAGGAGCGCGCACACACACACATGTAGGGGAAGAAGGACGAGAGACTCATGAGGGGGGAATAAAACAAGGACTATCCACGTGTGGGCGGTTGAATCCCAAATGTGGCTTACATCCATAGCCATGTGTCACTGCCATGAGATGGGAAGAATGAATGGTGACTTTGGGGCAAAGTGTCTTACATGTGGCAAGGATGAACCCCGTGCAAGGGTCCAGGCTGGAACCTTGACATGGGACGAGGATGGGAACCTTGACTATGTTCATGGGATATGGTGTAGGGAGGGCTTTCCATTTACCTTGACCATCTATGTTGTGTCTTTGATAGCCAAGTTAGCTACACAATCAACAATTTCATTGTTATGACGAATGATGTGGATCAAAAACAGGGTGTGAAAAACCTCCATCTCTTGTTGGATTTTGACGCAACCTACCCTCAACGAGCGGTCGCTCCCACCAGGACCTTCTTTAATCACGGGCCCGAAGAATCTAAGATCTTCCAACTCCCCTCGGGAGTCACGAGTCACCCACAATAACCCCTCGGAATATCTCCCTTTCGGAAA
>SNQJ01S0011324.1:114111-128708 GCA_010110895.2 Picea sitchensis | reverse complement strand
TCAAATGTGTGACCAGGGACACACACTTCTATTCAACTCAAACAAATGTGAGATAAGGGAAGAAGGATCAAGCATATTGGTAGTGACATCAATAAGGACTCCAAACAACATATACATCTTAAATGAGATCAGAAAAGAAAAATGTTTCTTGGGAAAGGAAGATGAAAATTCGATTTGGCATAGAAGAATGGGCCATCTTGATGCAGGAGCATCATCAACAAGCACACGTGGAAGGAAATATCAGTGCTCGGGAATCATTTTGAAATCTCAAATGCTAGGAGTTACTACGAGTATTTTGGGGAGCTGATGAAGAACATAAGAAGATCAAACGCTTGGAGGTGGAATGATCATGAGCAATCAGGGAGTTTCACTCCAAGTCTTGAATGTAACTGAACTTAGGTAGTAGTTAGATTTTCGTTTTAGGTAGACAAGTAGTCGGGGGAACCCTAAGGACCCTCTGAGATAAATAGAGGTTTTGTACGCCCAAATGAGGTTGTTGTGAGTTAGTAGGAATGTTCTGAGTTTTTAAGTTATTCATTTGATATTAGTTGTAGCCATTTAATTTTGAATGAATATGACAGAGGAAATTTAATCCAAATGCATAGTATTGTTACTAGTTGCAATTCTTTGTTATTGTGTTTTCATAAATGAATGAATCTCGTTATGAATGGATGAAACTGTGAATGTTAGTATAAGTTTCAATTGTTTATCTTTTGTTGATTCAGTGCAAGGTGTGCACACCGAACACAAGGAGTGCGATGGCGAAATCTGTTTCGATTCTAAAACTCATAAGAGATAGCACGAAACTTTCCCTTTGTGAGGAGTGAAAAGAGATTATTGCAAGTCGTGCACAGTCACCCGCAAGAACCAAGTCTTACGTAAGAATCTGTGCAAGGAGTGCATAGATCTAGAATTTGGCTAAGTGTCGAAGGGACTCTGTAAGATTCAAAGGAGAAGAAGGTGAGAAAGCTCAGAAGGGATAACACCTTATAGAATCGCAAATGAGGTCTAATAAATAGACTTGTGGGAGGAGAAAAACTCGAATCCTTTCAATACCTAGAAATATTCTAAGTCGGAAGAATTCATAAACTCAAGAGGAGGAGTGACAGTGACCATTGGATTGGGAATGGTGAAGGATCTAGACCTTCGATTTAAGGCAAGCATAGAGTCAAAATTGGGAGCCGAGAGTGCATAGGGAATTGTTCTCCCAAAATCTAGAAATGCAAACTCATGAGTTGCAAAGAAGGGATCAGAATGGTCAGATCACAGAGAGCATGGATCATTGATCTGGGGCGAGTGGAATTCGTGAAGTCGGAATTTGGAAGGAAGAAGGGTGTTGCTCTCCAAAATCACGAAGTGCCTAGGAGATTGACCCCATGATGCAGGAGCATCTCTCCACGCCAGTAATGCACCAACCAACAACACATTCAAAGCATGCATTCAAGGAGGAGAGGCGCCAGTCCTCTCACATTTCAAAATTTGAAAATGTATTAAATGTTTGTAAGGCTGGTAGAGTCAAAGCCATGCCTTTGAGCATGTTGTAGTTGGTGTCGCTTTAATGTCTGACGGGTAGAAGGGGATCTAACTCCAATTCGGATTAGATGGCCCATTCAATGTAATTCATTGTAATTTATGAGAGTTGATGAGTTGGAGGGAAGAGCTCGAAGAGCCACCTCTTGTAAAATATCTTAACATCTTATTTTGTAAAGAGATTTCTTAGAAAGGTAGATAGGATAGGAAGGGAGCCGAGACTCTGTAGCAGTCTGAGCTTTGTACACATTATAATCAAATATTTATGTTAATGAGAAAAATAGCAGTTTTTCCTACAAGAGACTCTTTGTGTGTTTCCATGTGTTTGAATGAATGTTATGTGTGTGTTCATTTATATGTTGTAGATGTGTGTTAGATGCCATCTACAGGGATAGATAGATTTTCTCATCTATTCTATGATTTTATTTGATTTTCAAGTCTAGGTTCTTTGCGACTTCATGCAAGAGGTTGCATGACAGAATAATGAGAGTTTTGTAAGCCACTGCAAGAGTGCACTTCTGAGTTCTATAGAATTCGGACAAAGACGTTCTAGGAGGGCATGCTAGAGGGATCATAAGCTCAAGGGAGAAGCCTCAAGGTTTTTGAACACCTTGGAGGTGAGACTATGCAGAGGAGGGCACAAAGAGAAGACAAAATCATTGAAGGTTTTGTAAAACTCTGGTAGGAGGGCATCGAGCGAGTGCATAGAGTGCACAAGAGGAATTCTATTTTGAGTTATGAGATAAGAGAAGTGTCACGGGGAAGACACTCCCAGAGTTGTTGAATACTATGTTGGCTCAACAAGGTGTGCTTGAGTAGGAACATTCCAGGAGGACACTTTCATCTCTTTGAGGGATAGAAGAGACAAAGACCTATAGAGGTTTGAGTAGTTAAAGCACAAGGAGTGTGCATAGAAGCGAATTGTTCAAGTTTGAAAAGATCAGGAAGTCGAGCGCATAAGTGTTCCATGAGGAGTACCAGAAATCTTCTAAGGAAGAAGCATAAGGGTCGAGTCACTTAGAGACTGAGTAGTTGAAAATATCGAGAGAGATAGCATTCATAGAACGCAAACGAGACCCAAATTCACAGGGCTCATAGGAGAAGAATTGAAGGTCAAAGTATTCGATACTTAGAAAATATTCCAAGCCAGGAAGAAATCACAAGCCTAGGAGGAAGAGCATAGCAACTGTAGATCAGTTGTGGAGGATAAAATCTGGACCATCGAATCTATGTCCAGACAGCAGGAGGAAAGCGCGCAGGAGATCATATATGAACCGTCAGATTTGAGCGCAGATGACCGACAACCGCTGGATCCAAAAGAAGGAACATGAGGTTTAAATCTTGTGCAAGCAGGAGGAAGGACTCATCTAAGTACTAACATCATCGGGACCATCCATCGAAAAGGACATGTGGCGAGCGCTCAGTGTTTCGCTGACTCGCTACAGAAGAAAGTCAACATAGGGAGTTCTAAGAACTCACGACAGGTGAATTTGCGACGTGATCGCAACCGTTGGTTAGAGGAGGATCTGGGTCATCAGATCTAGAGCTATTGGCAATCGGGTATCGAGAGGATAGAGGACAGAAGTCCTTGACTTCCACATCGTCGATATGTGAAACGTGACGTGCCCAAAGGATTGGACCTAGGTCATAGGAAAGGGTCACATGGAGAAAATATAAGGGAGTATCTAGAGCCTGTTAAGCCCTATTTTGGGTTTCAGGACTTGAAGGAGTCAAGGGGACTCAACATTAGGATTTGCGAAGTCACGAAATCTGACACTCCCTTTTGTGGGTTAAGTGTGTGGTCGCGCCAGTGGTTACATGGGCGAGAGTTAAAGGAAAATCTAGCGATCACACTAGGCTCTAAATTGGGGTTTCAAAACTCAGGATTTGAAGAACAAGGGGTCGATTTCTTCAAATCGTCGATACCCGAAACGTAGCACACCTTTGAGCTTAGCCAGTGGTCACAGGTGGTTGTCACGTGGAGAAGGGATACGCGAGGAGTTGAGTGCTCATTAAGCCCCTTTCAAGATTTGAGAGTTGGAGAGCCCAGGTTGGCTCGAACGTTAGAGTTTAGAAATCACAACGAGTGCCTATTGGATAAGGCCTGTGGTCATAGACGGTGATCACGTGGGGGTGAATCTCGAGCTTGGTTCCCAGACGCACAACCAGGTTTCAATAATAGGACCTGTGGATTCGTTTAATAGAGGTTCTAGTAGGGACCAAAGAGCCATTTCGGCTCAGGAAAGAGAACGATCCAGAGACCGAGAGGTCGCAAAACCCCAAAGGGGAAGGGGGGCTACATTAGGTGGTATCAAAGCATAAATTTTTTTCTATAGATTTCAGGCGAAAGAGAGAGAGTAGATAAAGAAAATACTCTAATACACATCAAACTGGTATCAGAGCAGGATTTCGTCTGTATATTTCAAGAGAAAATGATTGAAGGAGGAAGTATGATATCATTAGGTGGTATCAGAAAACCATAGATTCATCTATGTGGTGATTTTTGCAAGGTGATGCGCAACAGTCAATAGATAGTCAGGTGGATTGTAGGAAATTTTGAAAATTCTCTCAGTTGCAAAGTAAACAACAGACTTGCTAAGAGGGCAGGTAGAAGGAAGAATATGGCTACTAAAGGCCATGGACATGGTCAAAAAGAAGACTGACAGCCGAAAGGAAAAGCTGAGATGGACAAAGAACTATCTGAGGTGAGATCACGAATGGAACAACTTGCATTGAACATGCAACAGGATGCAAAGAAACATTGGATGTATGAGTGGCCCATAAAGAAGAAGGTGAAGTGGCCAGTCAAAGAATTCCTAACCAGAAGACAACAAAGGTTGTTGAAAATGTGGTTGAAGTATGTTGAAAGCCTCAGAGACATAGAAGAGGTGGTTCACATCTGTGAGCCAGAAGCTGGGAGAAATCTCAGTGATGATGAGGGGAAGAGATCATTGGGTGATCTCAGAAACTGCCAAGTGGGCAGTGAGGAACTTTCAATTTTCCAGGTGGGCAATGAGGAGAGGTCAATGGTTGATCCCAAAGACTGCCAGGTGGGCATTAATGAAAGTTCAAGTTACCAGGTGGGCAATGATATGAGATCATTGGAGGATCTCATAGACTGCCAGGAGGGCAGAGAAGAAATCCCTTATTTCCAAATGGAAAAGGGAGAGCAAATGAAACCATGTGAGAGTCTCATGAACTCAGAGGTGAGTTCAGATCAACAAGGAGAGATGATGAAGAAGGATCAGGGATGCATTCTAATCATTGGGGGAATTAAGTTATTCCTACCAAGTAGCCTAGGGGAGGCCAAATCCTGTGTTATAGATGCAACAACAGCAGAAGGACAGCCAGTTGTGACTGTCAAAGAGAAAGAAGAAATGGAGAAGACATTGAAATCTGCCCCAGCAGAAGAGGAGCACATAGATGAGTTATTCACTCTATTGGATATGGAATTGAGGATGTTGGAGGATTGGTTAGACCATCTAGAACCAACACTTGGCTACAAGGAGATAGTCATGATTTCAGGAGAGGAGCATTCGGTGGAATTGCTCAGAATTTTAGGCTGAGAGGCTAAAAAAATGGAGATTGTAGTGCCAAGGTCTACAGAATAAGGAAAGGACAAACTCCAGTCTGAAGAGAAACTGGAGGGAGATGGAATTGAACCAAAACAAGCAGAAGAGGAAGCTGAGCAGTAGCTCAGTGAGCAAACTGCAGAGCTGAACTTTGCAGCACAATGGAAAGCTAAGGCCACAACAGATGAAGAAAATAGCATGGGGATCTAGTTGATCTACCCACCAATGAGAAAGAAGTGCAGCCAAGCAGACTGCAAAGGAAGAGATAGCCATGAGAGCATATGAACAGAAGAGAACCTGCCATCGTGACAGGGAAGATGCAGCAGCGAAGCGGTGGAGCGGATGGACAGATCCAGAGAACTGTTTGGGATCCTAGCGGATTTCGACAGCCGTGTTGGGAATCTCATGAGCAGAAGATCATGGATTTTTCATAGCTTTGGAGTATGATGCAAGAGCATCTCTCTGTGCCAGCAATGTGCCAACAAACAACACATTCAAAGTGTGCATTCAAGGAGGAGAGGCACCAGTCCTCTCACATTTCAAAATTTGAAAATGTATTAAATGTTTGTAAGGTTGGTAGAGTCGAAGCCATGCCTTCGAACATGTTGTAGTTGGTGTCACTTTAATGGCTGACGGGTAGAAGGGGATATAACTCTAATTCGGATTATATGTCCCATTTAATGTAATTCATTGTAATTTATGAGAGTTGGTGAGTTGGAGGGAAGAGCTCGAAGATCCCCCTCTTGTAAAAGATCTTAGCATCTTATTTTGTAAAGAGAGTTCTTAGAAAGGTAGATAGGCTAGGAAGGGAGCCGAGACTGTGTAACAGTCTAAGCTTTGTACACATTGTAATCAAATATTTATGTTAATGAGAAAAAGAGCAGTTTTTCCTGCATGAGACTCTTTGTGTGTTTCCATGTGTTTGAATGAATGCTATGTGTGTGTTCATTTATATGTCATAGATGTGTGTTAGATGCCATCTGCAGGGATAGATAGATTTTCTCATCTATTATGTGAGTTTGTTTGATTTTCAAGTCTGGATTCTTTGCGGCTTCATGCAAGAGGTTCCATGAAAAAATACTAAGGGTTCTGTAAGCCAGTGCAAGAGTGCACTTCTAAGTTCTACGGAATTCAAATAGAGACGTTTCAGGAGAGTGTGCCAGAGGAATTGTAGGCTCAAGGGAGAAGCCTCAAGGTTGTTGAACACCTTGGAGGTGAGACCGTACAGAGGAGGGAACAGAGAGAAGACATAATCACTAAAGGTTCTGTAAAAATCTGTCAGGAAGGCATCGAGCGAGTGCATAGAGTGCACGGGAAGAACTCTATTTTGAGATCTTAGATAAGAGAAGTGTCGCAGGGAAGACACTCGCAGATTTGTTGAATACTCTGTTGGTTCAGTAAGGTGTTCTTTAGTAGGAACGTGCCAGGAGGACACTTTCATCTCTTTGAGGGATAGAAGAGACAAATAACTATAGAGGTCGAAGTAGTTAAAGCACAAGGAGTGTGTGTAGAAGCGAATTGTTCAAGTTTGAAAAGCTTAAGAGGTCGAGCACAGAAGTGTTCCACAAGGAGAACCATAAATATTCTAAGGAGGATGCAGAAGGGCCAAGTCACTTAGATACTGAGCAGTTGAAAATCTTAAGAGAGATAGTGTTCCCAGAATGCAAACGAGACCCAAAGTCATAGTGCTCATAGGAGAAGAATCGAAGGTCGAAGTCTTCGATACTTAGAAAATATTCCAAGCCAGGAAGAAATCACAAGCCCAGGAGGAAGAGCACAAAATCCGTAGATCATCTATGGAGGATAAAATCTGGACCGTCAAATCTACGTCTAGACAACAGGAGGAAAGCGTGTAGGATATCAGATCTGAACCGTCAGATTTGAGCGTAGAGTATCGAAAACCGTTGGATCCAGAAGAAGGCACGTGAGGTTTAACTCTTGTGTAAGCAGGAGGATGGACTCGTTAAAGTCCCAACATCATTAGGACCATCCATCAGAAAGGACGCGTGGCGAGCGCTCGGTGTTTCACTGACTCGCTACAGAAGAAATTCAACAGAGGGAGTTCTAAGAACTCACGACAGGTGAATTTGTGATGTGATCACAATCATTGGTTAGAGGAGGATCTGGGTCGTCAGATCTAAAGCTATCGGCAATCAGGTATCGAGAGGAGAGTGGACAGAATTCCTTGACTTCCACATCACCGATATGCGAAACGCGACGTGCCCAAAGGATTGGACCTAGGTCATAGGACAGGGTCACATGGAGAAAATATAAGGGAGGATATAGAGCCCGTTAAGCCCTATTTCGAGTTTTGGGACTTGAAGGAGTCAGGGGGACTCAACATTAGGGTTCATGAAGTCGTGAAATCTGACATGCCCTTTTGTGGGTTAAGCTTGTGGTCGCGCCAGTTGTCACATGGGCGAGAGTTAAAGGAAAAGATAGCAGTCACACTAGGCTATAAATCGAGGTTTTATAACTCGGTATTTGAAGAACAAGGGGTCAATTTCTTCAAATCTTCAATACCCGAAATGTAACACACCTTTGAGCTTAGTCGGTGGTCACATGTGGTGGTCACACGGAGAAGGGATACATAAGAATCTAAGGGCTCGTTAAGCCCCCTTCGAGATTCGAGAGTTGGAGATTCTGGGTTGGCTCGAACATTGGAGTTCTGAAATCATGATGAGTTCTTATTGGATAAGGCTTGTGGTCACAGCCGATGATCACGTGGGGGTGAATCTCGTGCTTGGTGCCCAGACGCACAGGCGGGTTTTAATAATAGGACCTGTGGATTCGTGTAATAGATATTCCAGTAGGGACGAAAGATCTATTTCAGCTCAGGAAAGAGAACGATCCAGAGACTGGGAGGTCACAGAACCCCGAAGGAGAGGGGGGTTTCATTACCCCAGGTCATAGTTGAAGATCGTGTGGAGAGCGGAGCCTAGAAGGAGGAGCTAGTGTCGTTGAAGAGTTTGCGAACTCAAAAGTTAGGAAGAGGGATTAAGCTGCTCATGGAAGTCCTGAAGTGTGAGATCACGAAGGGAGTTGGTCCAGGTCATAGCCCAGGGTCACATGGAAGAAAGGAACTCTTGAGAAGAGGGGATAACACCCAAAACCTTGGGAATTTTGCAGGTGCAAAGAGGAAGGTTGCAAGTACCAATAAACCTACACCAATAGGAAAAGGTGGACCTGTCTAGTAAATTCAGGTCTAATAACAGTTTGAAGAGTCAATTTGACTCAGAAGTTGAAAGATCCAGTGACCAGGAAGTTAGAAAACCCTGTTGAGGTAGGGGCACTGCATCAAGTGGTATCAGAGTAGAATTTTTCTTGCAGACAACAAGCAAAGGAGAGGAGGCAAAAGAAATCGAGTTGTACTCTGTGTGGGAGAGACAGTCAACACAATTCCATCGAGGAGGCGTGTGGAGCCACCTTTAGTCACTAGGGTTGTAGAGAGAGAAATGTGAGATCTTCGTGCAAGATTAGAGGCAATAGAAGCAGCGCAAAGAAGGGCACCTGATGGTGGAGACATTAGCGATGCAGAGAGTGAAGAATCAGAAGTTGAAGAAGTTACAGGAGAGAATGTTACCGAAGAACTCTTGCTAAGAGCAGTTGTCAGATTGGGAGCTAGAGCCAAGATAGAGGTCCCAATGTACGAAGGTAATTTGGATGCTAAAGAGCTGCTGGATTATATATGATCCATGCACAAATATTTCGACTATAAGGATGTCAATGAGGAAAAAAGGGTGAGACATGTTTTCACTAGTCTCACGGGACATGAAACACTATGGTGGGATGAACTGTAGGCTGAGAGGAGAAGCAAAGGCAAACATAAGATAAATAATTGGGACATAATGATAGCCAAGATGAAGGCTAAATTCATGCCCAATTATTATCAGATCAATCTGTTCAGGAAGCTGCAAAACCTGAGATAGAAGGGTATGACAGTTAAAGAGTACAAAGAGGAGTTCTACAATATGAACATACGAACTGGACAAAGAGAGAAAGATGAAGAAAAAAATAATAGGTATATAAATGGCCTAAGATATGAAATCCAGGATGAGATCAGCATGATATTAGTAAGGACAGTAGAGGATGCTTATCAGTTTTCACTAAAGGCAGAGGATAAGTTGGCCAGAAAACAAAGCCAATGAGGTAGAGGTAGAATTCCAGCTCTGAACAAAGGCAAGGGAGTTTCCCATGACAAGGCACATAAATCCAAAGATGAGTCTGAGAAACCACATAGTCACTCGGAAAGAGGAGGAAGTTCCCAAGGAAGACAAGATGGTGGAAGAATTTCTTCCAGAGGAAGAGGAAGAGGAAGAGGAGGAGAAGTAATATGTTACACCTGTGGAAAGACAGGACATAAGTCTTCGGAATGTCCCAGGAGAAAGAAATAAGGAGAAGGTGAAGCTCACATTTTGGAGGCACATAAGAGGAATGTTGAAGCAAAACAAGCAGAGGATGGAACATCCCTGGTGTTCAGAAAAAATGTCTTAAAACCAAAGGTAGAAGTTGAGAAGCCCATGCAGAGAAACAACCTATTCATGAAATCTTGCAATACTAAAGATAGATTATGCAAGGTGATAATTGACAGTGGGAGCACTGATAACCTAGTATCCACAGAGATGGTGGAGAAACTGGAGATGGAGACAACTGCACACCTGAAGCCATAGAAAGTCTCATGGTTGCAAAAAGGAAATGAGGTAATGGTTAATAAACAATGCTTGGTTGAATTTAAGATAGGAGGATATAGATATGAAATCCTATGTGATGTAATTCCCATGGATGTATGTCATATTTTTTTGGGAAGACCGTGGCAGTTTGACAGGAATGTCATACATGATGGGAGGAAGAATACATACACCTTGGAGAAGAATGGTAGAACACACATGTTGTTGCCAATAGAGGATAAGAAAGTGAAAGAGGAATCCATCACAAGAATCCTTCTCATGAGCGGGAAGGAACTCCTAAAAGAATTCAAGAAAGAACAGGAGATGCAGTTTGCTATGGTAAGGAAACCTAGAGTTGTCCTTACAAGTACTACAATGGATTATTTGCCCGAAGAAGTTCAGGAATTGTTGGATAATTTTGATGACATAGTGGTGGATGAGCTTCCTAACTCATTTCCACCCATCCAAAGTATCAGCCATCATATTGGTATGATACCAGGAAAAATTCTACCAAACAAAGCAGCATACCGGTTGACACCTCAAGAGAATGAGGAGGTAAAGAACCAAGTCCAGGAATTGTTAGAGAAGGGTTTGGTCAGAGAAAGTTTGAGTCCATGCGCAATACCAACTATGTTGAGTCCAAAGAAGGATGGAGGATGGAGAATGTGTATAGACTCAAGAGCCATTAACAATATCACCATCATGTATAAATTTCCTTTGCCAAGAATGGATGATTTAATGGACTGTTTAAGTGGAGCAAATTTCATTTCTAAGATAGATTTGAAAAGTGGATATCACCAGATTAGAATGAGAGAAGTTGATGAGTGGAAGACAACCTTTAAGACAAATGAATGTTTGTATGAGTGGCTTGTTATGCCATTTGGCTTAACAAATTCCCTGAGTACTTTTATGAGCTTGATGAATGAAATATTGAAAGATTTCATTGGCAAGTTTGTAGTTGTGTATCTGGACGATATAATGATCTTTAGCAAGACTAAAAAGGAGCATTTGAGACACCTGACACTAGTGATGAGGAGACTACAGAAGGAGAATTTGTTGATAAACTTGAAGAAGTCCTCTTTTATGAAGACAGGGCTCATTTACTTGGGTTTTGTGATCTCTTCAAATGAACTGAATATGGATCCAGAAAAGGTGAGAGAAATTGAAGAATGGTCGTCACCAAGAAGCATGTTTGATGTAAGAAGATTCCATGTATTAGCAAGTTTCTATAGGAAGTTCATCAGAGATTTCAGTGGAATTTGTGCACCAATTATGGATACAGTGAAGAAGAGGCACAAATATTTTAAATGGACAGAGGAGGCCGAGAGGAGCTTCAATATACTGAAGAAGAAAATAATAGAACGACTAATTTTGGTCTTACCTAATTTTGGAAAGACATTTCAGGTGAACTGTGATGCAAGTGGAGTTGCAATTGGAGCATTTTTGAGCCAGGATAATAGGCATGTTGTCTATTTCAATGAGAAGTTGAATGAGACTAAGAGGAAATACTCCACATATGATAAGGATTTTTATCCCATAATTCAAGCCTTGAAGAAATGGAGGCATTACCTTGTCCCGCAGGACTTTGTCTTGTATAGCGATAACCAAGATTTACAATTCATAACCAGACAAGAAAAATTGAATCAGAGGCATATGCATAATTTTACTTTAGTCATAAAACATATTGTTGGGAATGATAACAAAGTTTTTTATGCATTGAGCAGGAGATGTTTGATTCTGCAGGAATTTCATGTGAATACCTTGGGATTTGAACACCTTAAGGATATGTATTGTGATGATGCAAATTTCAATGAAGCATGTGCAAATCCTGTGCTGAGAGATAGGAGACAATGGGAAGAGTACATGATTCAAGAGGGACTATTGTTCAAGAGAAATCAGTTGTGCATACCAAAATGCTCAATGAGGGACAACCTTTTGAAGGAAAAGCATAGTGGGGGATTGGTTGGACATTTCGGACATGATAAAACATTTGCTCAGTTGAGGAATTCATACTATTGGCCAAGTATGAGAGAAGAAGTGATAAAATTTGTGAACATATGTAGAATCTTCCAACATGCAAAAGGTAAAAGACAGAACATTGGATTGTATCAACTATTGCCAATACCAGAGAGGCCTTGGGATGCAATAAGCATGGATTTTGTGTTGGAACTGCCAAGAACGCAAAGAGGATTTGATTCCATATTTGTGGTGGTGGATAGATTTTCAAAGATGGAACACTTTATCCCATGCTAGAAGACCAGTGATGCAACACACATTGCAAATATATTTTTCAAGGAAGTCGTGAGACTTCACAGCCTACCCAAAAGCATTGTCTTGGACAGAGACACAAAATTTGTTGGTCATTTTTGGAGAACACTGTAGAGGAATTTGGGGACAGATTTGTCCTTCATCTCAGCTTATCATCCTCAAATAGATGGATAGACTAAGGTGGTAAACAAAAGTTTGGGAAACTTGTTGAGTATGGTCACTGAGCATCATAATCAGTGGGATCAGATTCTGCCACAAGTAGAATTTCCATACAATGACTTACCAAACAGAAGCACTGGAAAGAGCCCATTCTAGATATTATATGGAATGAAACTCAGGGGAGTATCTGAGTTGAGAGACTTGGGACAGAGTGAGATCAGAAGCACTGGAGAAGAACATTTTGTTGTAGAAATGAAGAATCTCCATAGCCAGATCAGAGGACAATTACAAAACTCTAGCCAAGAGTACAAGTGCAAAGTTGATCAACATCATAGAGAAGTTCAATTTGAGGTGGGAGATCAAGTTCTGGCACATATCAGGAAAGAAAGGTTCCCTAGGGGGACATATAACAATTTAAAGATGAATAAGATAGGACCATGTAAGATATTGAGGAGGTTTGATGCAAATGCCTATGAGATTGAGTTGCCAGATAATGTGGGAATATCACCAATATTCAACGTTTTAGACATGTATCCTTACAGGAAAGATGACACAAAGGGATCAGAAGATAAACATAAGATTCATTAGGAGAAACAAATGTCTATAGTAGAAAAAACACAGATGGAGAAGATCGTTGATCAGAGAATTGGAAAGAATACCAGGAGGAAGACCTATTTTGAATATCTAGTTAAGTGGAAGGGACACCTGATAGAGGATGTCAGTTGGGAAAATGAAGTTGATATCCAGAAGCATGGAAAGTCGGTGCAAGAGCTCATGGATAGGAGTCCATGAATTTTTTTCCAGGGGGAGTATGATGTAGGAGCATCGTCAGCAATCACACGTGGCAGGAAAGCTCAGCGCTCATGAATCATTTCAGAATCTCAAAATTTGGGAGTTACTGCGAGTCTTTTGGGGAGCTGATGAAGAATAGAAGAAGATCAAACGCTTGGAGGTGGAATGATCATGAGCAATCAGGGAGTTTCACTCCAAGTATTGAATGTAACTGAACTTAGGTAGAAGTTAGGGTTTTTTTTTAGGTAGACAAGTAGTCAGGGGAAGCCTAAGGACCTGTTAGCAACATTTCTTGCATAGGGATGTTTTCCTCTCCGATTTGAGACCTCTGATGTAAACACATAGAGGTGGGATTTTGAAAGCCGGTCAGGTGAGATTTATTCAAAGGCCACATCCATAAAAATCAAGTGATCCTTATCATGGATGCAAGGAACAACGAAGGAGATCTAGACTGTCCGCCTGAGAAGGGATGCATGGCAGGAGATCGGCGTCATTGGGAAAGTCTCGACAAGAAAGCGCCCGTCGGAGAACTTGAAGCCATCAGGATATCGGGGATCTTGGGGATGAGTAGTTCGTGCACTTCAAAAATGAAAACCGCGAAACCCCGGTGGAGATGGTCAAGGGCATATGGTGGTGGTCATTTGGACCAGGGCCTAGTCAAAGGGATAGCACGAAAGGAGCCATCGGGAATCGGAGATTCGCGAGTCTAGAGGACTTGTGAATCATGGCATCGTGAATGCCGAAACTCCGATGGATGGTTTGATTACAGTCACTCAGAGGCAGGTCATTTGGATCAGGTTCCAGTCGGTAGGGGCTATCTCATTGAGGTGGATCTCATCGCAAATCGGGTATCGCAGTTTCGAGGAGAAAGCGCCCCTTGTTTTTTGCATTTTGAAATCCCGAACCCCGAATTCTCGATAGCGCTCAGGATCGGGCCCATGGTTCTGATGCCTGGTCATAAGAGAGGAGGTCTGAAGTGAGGGGCGCTTTCGTTTCATTTGGCCAAAGGTGCCGAATTAATTCTCATAAGGGGGGCACTGTGCTCTGTCGACTCCAGCCTGATGAGATTTGGATCCCGGTACCTGCTCAGAATGGATAAAGGAGAAAAAGGGTGGGTGAAGCCTCACGTCACCCATTTATTGCAGAGTATGGAGGTCCCAGCTGAAATTTACTCAGGAGGGTCCCTTGTACCGGTTCTCTTTAGGAAAGCCACGTCGAGTCTCCAACTCACCAGGGGAACCTATACACGCCATTTAAACATTCAAAGGGCTCAGCTACCCCCTAGCGCGAGCCATGCTGAATTAAAGGTAGCGTATGGCAGAACAATGCAGGCCAGATTTGATTGAGGCGACACCATCCATTGAAAGTTTTGAGACGCCTCTGCTGGGCGAAAGGAAGGGAAGAATATATGTAGGCATTTTTACCATTTTGTAAGGATCGATGGTTGAGCAGAGCTCGCTACTATAATGTTTTAGCAGTTATTCTAGTTTTCAGCTTATGCATCTATATTTGAGATATCTTGTTTATGACAGACAGTTTTTCTTGTTTCATCTAGTTTTCGTCTCATGCTTAGAGAGTTCGTGACTGACTGAGTCACGCGAATTATTAC
>SNQJ01S0011324.1:101322-112705 GCA_010110895.2 Picea sitchensis | reverse complement strand
TAGTTATGCTGACAACCTGAACATTGGAGATGAAGATGTTTGGATGAGGGTTTTTGTCCAGAGCCTAGATGGTGAGGTAAGGAAATGGTTTAGAGGATTAGCTCCCGGATCTATTGCTGGAATTGACGCCCTGGATAATGCTTGCCTGAGGCAATGGGGAGATAAGAAGGATTTCATGTATTACATGACAGAGTTTGGGTCGTTGAAGAGAAAAGAAGGAGAGTTTGTTCCTGACTTCTCCAAGAGATTTAATAAAATGTACAACAGAATCCCTGTTGAGATAAAACCCTCTGAAGCCTCTGCAATGATCACTTACTCCGGCGCCTTTGATCCTGATTTTTGCCTACTGCTGAGAGAGAGAAGAGCTGCTACGCTGGCCCACATGCAAGACGCAGTCATGGAGGTAGAATCCAACATATTGGCTATCAACCGAATCAGGAACGCCGATGATAGAACTACCTCCAAGAGCAGGCCTGAAGCTTCCTCATCCATCTCCTCTCCCCTTCCCCATTAGATAGATGAGATAGCTAGAACGCTAAAATCACTTGCTGCCAAGGTAGAAAGGTTGGAATTAGAAGGGAATCCCATGTACATAAATCCCCAAAACAATGATAATAGAGGTTTCAGACGACTGGCTAACAATATGCCTCAGGTTTTCCTGAGGGAACAGAGGGGAAAGGACAGAGAAGACCAAAGGGTTCAAGCCCCCCTCCAAAATAACCTGGTAGATCATGAGGAAAGAGAGGAGATAGACGAGTTTGGCCCTGAAATTCATTGTATTGAAGAAACTCCCCCTTTTCCCCATTTGACGCAGTCAGCATATGAAAAATCACTTATGAGTGCTCAGATTCATGAGTTGGGGAAAGAAGAATGGCCTGGTCACACTTCTAACAAATATAATCTTAGTTCTAGAAGAAAATAAGGAGACTTCGACAACTCAGACCAGCCCCTCATAGCAGATAGGCCTACTAAAACTGCAGCAGCCGCAGCTAAAGAAAAGAAAACTCAGAGTGCTTCGCCAGCAGCCAAAGAACCTGTCACTGAGGTAAGAGAAGCTCTTAAACCTACCCCCTCCTTCAATTTTGAGCATGAGATTTAGAATATTAGGATTCCTGTACCTCTCTCTGAGCTAGTTAAAAATGAAGACTTCAAAAGGTCCCTCTCCAAGTGGCTACAATCAGACCCCCCCTTAGCCCCCCTCTGACTCAATAAACCTTCAATATGAAAAGCTTGCAGTCGTCCTAGGGCCCATGGTAGAATATAGAGATGATTCATCCCCTCCCTTCTACACATCCCTGAATATACATGATAAAGTGCTGCATAACTGCCTCATGGACTCAGGGGCTTCCCATAACCTTATGCCCAAAATAGTGATGGAAGAGCTGAGATTAGAAGTGACCAGGGCCTACCATGATTTATACTCTTTTGATTCAAGGAGGGTGAAATGTCTGGGAGTCATCAAGGACCTGGTGGTTTCTCTTTTTCAACTACCCATGAAGAGTGTGGTCATGGATATTGTGGTAGCCAACGTTCCCCCAAAATTCGATATGCTGTTGTCTAGATCATGGATCAAAAAATTGGGAGGGACACTACAGATGGATCTCACGTATGCTACCATTCTGGTCTTTGGAGGGGAACGAAGGAGATTATACAGAGAAGCCCAGCTGGCCTATATTGTCAGTGATGAAGCAGACCCTACCAACCACCCCATCTTTTCACTTGACACTGACTTAGGGTCTAGCTTGCTGCAGCTTACCGATGCCCCTGAAAGCTCTTTACTAATCAGAAAACATCTCAGCCCTGATCATCTGATTTCCCCTCAAAGTTCCTTTGTGTGGAAGATGTTTTTTGACGGAGCCTCTTCTAGCGAAGGAGCTGGCGCTGGGGTGGTTTTCATATCACCTTGTCAAGAAGTCATATCCCTATCATACAAGCTGGAATTCGAAGTCACCAACAATGTGGCAGAGTATGAAGCTCTTGTTCTGGGTATGAGGGCCGCAAAGGAAATGGGAATTGGAGAAGTGACAATATTCGGAGATGCTGAGTTGATTATTCAGCAGGTAAGGAATGCTTATCGTGCCCATAATCCCCGACTCAGAAATTATCGGAATGAAGTATGGGACCTTATTGATAATTTCTTCCTGGCTTTTAACATTTCTTTCATTCCGAGGGAGGAAAATGCTTTGGCTGATTCTTTAGCTGTCTCAGCTAGTTTTCTCAAATTTCCTCTGCCGCCTATGGTAAAAAATGATGTTGAGATAAGGTATAGGCCCTCAGTGCCAGACAATGTCAAGCATTGGAAGGTTTTCGAGGATGATTCTGAACTCAAAAGGTTTCTCCAAGCAGTGGACAAATTTTCTGCGCTGCATATTGACCAAGATCCTGATTTGAAAGGTGACCCTCGTCCTGAGAGGTTTTTAAACAAAATCGCTAATCATCAGATCATTCAACTGCCCAGTAATCACATCCCGAGAGGACTTGTCCCTTTAGAGAGATTTTTTTATGGGAATGATGTGCCAGTAAAGGCCAGGGTCTCAAATGAAGATGCTGAGATAGCCGAATGCAACATTGGCACACCGGAGGAGCCCAAGTTTGTCAAATTGTCAAGTAGTTTGACCAAAGAACAGAAGGCCGAGTACACGGAGCTACTGAGAGAGTTCGCTGATGTGTTTGCATAGACATACGAAGATCTCAAGATGTATGACACATCTGTCATCGTGCACAAGATCCCGTTGAAGGAAGGAGCTAGGCCTTTCAGGCAGAAGCTAAGACAGATAAACCCCATGTTATTTCCTGTCATGGAGAAGGAAGTTAAAAAGTTGTTAGATGCCCAAATTATTGTCCCCTTGAGATATTCTGAATGGGTGGCCAATTTGGTCCCAGTAAGGAAGAAGAGTGGAGAAATCAGGCTCTGCGTCGATTTCAGGAATCTCAACAAGAGCTCAAAGAAAGACAACTACCCCTTACCTAAGATGGAACACATACTGCAGAGGGTAATTGGAACCTCTAGGATATCCATGATCGATGGGTTTTATGGCTATAATCAGATATCGGTCATGCCTGAGGACAGGGAAAAGACAGCCTTCACCACTCCTTGGGCCACGTTCATGTATGCCAAAATTCCATTCGGGCTCATGAATGCAGGAGCAACATTTCAGTGAGCCATGGATATAGCGTTCATAGGGGAGAAGGATTAGTTTGTGGTAATCTATCTAGATGATATCACAGTCGTCTCTAGGACAGATAAGGAGCACTGCTTCCACTTGAGAAAGGTCTTCATGAAGTGTCGGAGGTATGGATTATCCTTAAACCCCAAGAAATCCTTGTTTGCTATGAAGGAAGGGAAGTTATTGGGACATATAGTATCGACAGAGGGAGTGAGAATTGATCTCAGCAGGGTGGATGCAATTCAAGCCTTGTCACTTCCCAGGTCTAAAAACGAGGTTCAAGCCTTTTTGGGAAAGATAAATTTTCTGAGGAGATTCGTCTCAAATTTTGCCGAGCTGGTGAAACACATCACAGCCATGCTCAGGAAGGGAAATGAAGTAAAATGGACCTTTGAACCCAAGGAATATTTTGTCCAAATAAAGAAGGCGTTGACTGAGGCACCTGTGCTTATCAGCCCCGATTATTCGAAAGATTTCCTGATATTTTCTTTTGCTTCCTGTGATACAGTAGCGGAAGTTTTGTTGCAGAAAAATGATCAAGGGCAAGAGCAACCTATTGCCTTCTACAACAGAAAATTAAGAGATGCAGAACTCTGGTACGAGATCATGGAGAAGCAGACTTATGCCTTGGTGAAAGCCCTCAAAGCTTTCAGAGTCTACGTCTTTCATTCGAAAGTGACATCATGCGTTCCTTCAGCTTCCGTAAAAGACATTCTTGTACAGCCAAACATAGATGGGAGAAGAGGCAAATGGATAGAAAAAATTCTAGAATTTGACTTGGAAATAAAACCCACCAAGCTGGTTAAGGGGCAAGGCCTAGCCAAGCTACTGGCTGAATCCAATTGTGAAGCCTTGGGAGTCAATTTCCTCAACACTCGCTCAGGAACTCAACAAACTGAGTTGCCCAGCCAATGCCCTCAAGACGACTTATCGCTGGTAAATTGTGCCTGGTATCGTGACATTCTTTATTTTCTGCAAGAATTGAAGCCCCCCGATGGAATGGGAAAAAGAAAAGGGAGAGATTTAAAGCTCAAGGCGGTCAGGTATTGTCTCATTGAGCAAGTTTTGTACTGGAGAGATCCTTTGGGGATGTTGCTGAGATGTTTGAACCCACCGGAAGCCCAGAAGGTTATGTTTGATTTCCATAAAGGCCTTTGTGGGGGGAATCATTTCTGGAAAACCACAGCTCATAAGATCCTCGGGGCTGGATATTACTGGCCTACTTTATTCGTCGATGTTTGCAGGGAGATCTGAGCTTGCACCAAATGTCAAAAGTTCTCAGGAAAGCAACAACTCACCTCACTGCCATTGAAACCCATTGTAGTTTCGACACCTTTTCAGCAGTGGGGGTTGGACTTCATCGAATAGATTCATCCTCCCTCAAGTGGTCAGCATAGATGGATCCTAACTGCAACAGATTATTTCACCAAGTGGATAGAAGTTGTCCCCACCAGAAGCGCATCACACAAAGTAATTATCAGCTTCCTGGAAGATATCATAGCCCAGTTTGGCTGTCCCAGCAGAATCATCATCGATAATGCTGCTTCTTTCAAATCTGAACCTTTAATTAAGTTCTGTGAGCAGTTCCAGATCTCTCTAGTTCACTCCACCCCCTACTATCCCCAGGGCAATGGTTTAGTGGAATCCTCTAACAAAAGCATGATAAAGATCATCAAAAGACTGTTAGAGGATAACAAAAGAGCCTGGGATTCAAAGTTGAAATTCGCTCTATGGGCCGATCGTGTCACAACGAAAAAGTCTCTAGGCACTTCACTGTTTCAACTAGTCTATGGAGCAGAGGCAGTTTTCCCTACTCAGCTCGCCTTACCCGTGGCGAAGTTATTTCAAGACTATGAGGGAGAACCAGATCATATGATCAGAAGAATTCATCAGATAGTGGAAGTGCAGCAGATCAGAGAACAAGTGAGGGACACAGATTACAGTCATCAGCAGAAGATCAAGCAGGATTTTGACAGGAAGGTCAGGAAAAAGGAGTTCGAGATCGGGGACTTGGTATTTAAGTGGGACACACCTAGACAGGATAAAGGCAAGCACAGCAAGTTCGACGCCCTATGGATCGGCCCCTTTAAAATCTATGAGATTTTCTCCAACAACACCTATGGGTTGCAGGATCTAGAGGGTGAAGAGGTTTTCAACAGCCCAGTGAATGGGCATTTTCTAAAAAAATGTTTTATTTGAGCCTTAGGTGGCTCCTCTATTTGTAAATATTGTCTTTTAGTTCTTGTTTAGTTTCTTTTTGTATGTTTTCGGCCTAATAAGTGACTCCATAGCCCAATAGCAAGGCACTGAAGCTGCGGAAAGAGTTCTTAGAGCATCGCGAGGAAGACTCTATCCCCCGTGGAGCCTAATGTTAGCGACATTTCTTGCACAGGGATGTTTTCCTCTCCGATTTGAGATCTCTGATGTAAACACATAGAGGTGGGATTTTCAAAGCCGGTCAGGTGAGATTTATTCAAAGGCCACAGCCATAAACATCAAGCGAGCCTGAACATGGATGCAAGGAACAGCGAAGGAGATCTAGACCGTCTGCTTGAGAAGGGACGCATGGCAAGAGATCGGCATCATCGAGAAAGTCCCGACAAGAAAGCGCCTATCGGAGAACTTGAAGCCATCGGGATATCGGGGATCTTGGGGACGATTAGTTCGTGCACTTCAAAAATGTGAACTGCGAAACCCCGGTGGAGATGGTCAAGGGCATATGGTGGCGGTCATTTGGACCAGGGCCTAGTCAAAGGGCTAGCACGAAAGGAGCCATCGGGAATCGGAGATTCACGAGTCTAGAGGACTTGTGAATCATGGTATCGTGAATGCCGAAACTTCGATGGAGGGTTTGACTACAGTCACTCAGAGGCCGTTCATATGGATCAGGTTCCAGTTGGCAGGGGCTAGCTCATTGAGGTGGAGCTCATCGCAAATCGGGTATCGGAGTTTCGAGGAGCAAGCACCCCTTGTTTTTCACATTTTGAAATCCCGAACCCTGAATTCCCGATAGCGCTCAGGACCGGGCCCATGGTTTTGATGCCTGGTCATAAGAGAGGAGGTATGAAGTGAGGGGCGCTTTCGTTTCATTTGGCCAAAGGTGTCAAATTAATTCTCAGAAGGGGGGCACTGTGCTCTGCTGACTCCAGCCCGATGAGATTTGGATCCCGGTACCTGCTCAGAATGGATAAAGGAGAAAGAGGGTGGGTGAAGCCTCACATCACCCATTTATTGCAGAGTATGGAGGTCCCAGCTAAAATTTACTCAGGAGGGTCCCTTTTACCGGTTCTCTTCAGGAAAGCCACGCCGAGTCTCCAACTCACCAGGGGAACCTGTACACGCCAGTTAAACATTCAAAGGGCTCAACTACCCCCTGGCGCGAGCCATGCTGAATTAAAGGTAGCGTATGGCAGAACAATGCAGGCCATATTTGATTGAGGCGACACCATCCATTGAAAGTTTTGAGACACCTCTATTGGGCGAAAGGAAGGGAAGAATATATGTAGGCATTTTTTCCATTTTGTAAGGATCGATGGCTGAGCAGAGCTCCCTACTGTAATTTTTTAGCAGTTATTCTAGTTTTCAGCTTATGCATCTGTATTTGAGATATCTTGTTTATGACAGACAATTTTTCTTGTTTCATCTAGTTTTCGTCTCATGCTTAGAGAGTTCGTGACTGACTGAGTTGCGCAAATTATTATAGTTCTGTTATGATAAATGATTTATCGTTGCATTATTGTATTCTCTGGTTTTTTGTATTTAAGTGCAAGAAGACCTTGGGTTTGGATGCCTTCTTCTACAATCTGTTAGGAACCTGTCGTTTGTAACAGACCTTCGCACTCCTTCCATACAAGTCTTCCATCTGTTCACCCTTTACTACACTCACTGTCTGAAGTTTATAAAGACCTCACTCACCCATGCATGCCTGGCCTAGTTTAGAGTTGGAATGATATCATTTTGAGTTGGCTTCCATTCGGTCACCCCATCTATAAACAAGCTGTGACATAAAGACTGATGGGCGTCGGGCTCTGCTCCTGATAGCAATCCAGGAGTGACTTTTGTCGCCAACAGGACCCTCTAAGATAAATAGAGGTTTTGTACGCCCAAATGAGGCTACCACGAGTTAGTAGGACTATTCTGAGTTTTTAAGTTATTGATTTGATATTAGTTGTAGCCATTTACTTTTGAATGAATATGAAAGAGGAAATTTTATCCAAATGCATAGTATTGTTATTGGTTGCAATTCTCTGTTATTGTGTTTTCATAAATGAATGAATCTCATTATGAATGGGTGAAACTGTGAATGTTAGTATAAGTTTAAATTGTTTCTCTTCTATTGAGTCAGTGCAAGGTGTGCACACCGAATGAAAGGAGTGCGTTGGTGGAATCTGTTTCAATTCTGAAGCTCATAAGAGATAACACGAAACTTTCTCTTTTCAATGAGTGCAAAGAGACTGTTGCAAGTTGTGCACAGTCACCCGCAAGAACCAAGTCTTGCGTAAGAATATGATACAAGGAGTGCATTTTTCCAGAATTTTTCTAAAAATTGAAGGGACTCCATAAGAGTCAAAGGATCAGAAGGAAAGAAATATCAGAAGGGATAATGCCTTCCAAAAGTGCAGATGAGGTCTAAGAAATAGACTCATGGGAGGAACAAAGGTTGAAGCCTTTGAATACTTAGAAATATTCTAAGTCAGAAGAATTCATAAACTCAAGTGGAGGAGTGACAGTGACCCTCAAATTGTTCACGATGAAGGATCTTGACCATTGATTTAACATGAGCGTAGAGTCAGAATTGGGAGTCGAGAGCATGTAGGGAACTGTTCTCCCAAAATTGCAAAACTTGAACTCACGACTTACGAAGAAGGGATCAAAACCATCAGATCACGGAGAGCGTGGACCATTGATTTGGGGTGAGCGGAATTTGTGAAGTCAGAATTCCGAAGGAAGAAGGGGTTTTCTCTCCAAAATCGCAAATCACCTAGGAGATTGACCCCAGGTCATAGCCAAAGATCATGTGGAGAGAGGAGCCTAGCAGGAGGAGCTAGTGTCGCCGAAGAGTTCGCGAACTCAGAAGTCGAGAAGAGGGAGTAATATTCTTGTGCAAGTCCTGAAGTGCGAGATCGCAAAGGGATTTGGTCCCAGGTCATATCTTAGGGTCACATTGAAGAAAGGCACTCTTGAGAAGAGGGGCTAGCTCCCAAAACCTTGGGGATTTTGCAGGCGCAAAGAGGAAGGTCATGGGTACCAATAGACCTGCACCTATAGGAAAAGGGGGACCTGTGTAGTAAATTTAGGTCTAATAAGGTTCTGAAGAGTCAATCTGACTCAGAAGTTGAAAGATCTGGTGACCGGGAGGTCGACAGACCCTGCTGAGGTAGGGGAACTGCATCACATATGCACTTTGAAAATATTGTCAAAATTAGAATAAAGGAAGTGGTAAGAGAAATGCCTGAAATTTCAAAGCCAATAAACACTATGTGAAAGCATTGTCGACATGGAAAACAAACAAGAACTGAGTTTAGGACAAGGGAATACTCTACAACAAAACCATTGGAGATTGTACACACCAATCTATGCGGACCAATGAGAAAAAAAGGGATGGATGGAAAACAATACTTCATCCTACTTATTGATGATTATACAAGAATGACCATAGTCTTTTTTCTCAAGAAAAATTAAGAGGAGTTCGAATGTTTCAGGATATTCAAAGATATGGTTGAAAACGAGAGTGATTTGAAAATCAAGTGCTTGAGATCAAATAATGGAGGTGAGTTCAAGTCAAAATAATTCTTGGATTTCTGTGAAGAACATGGAATAAAAAGACAATTCTCAGCAGCTAGGATACCTCAACAAAATGGATTTTTTGAAAGGAAGAACATAATTGTACATGAAATGGCCAAAACCATGTTGAAAGATTCCAAGTTGGATGATATATTTTGGGTACAATAAGTATATACATCCATTCTTATCTTGAATAGAGGAATGCTTAAAAGTAACAATGACAAGACTATATTTGAACTATCGAAGGGAAGATCGACGAATGTTAAGAACTTTAGAGTGTTTGGAAGCAAATGTTACATAAAAGGATAAGATAATAACATTGGAAATTTTGACTCTCGGTTTGATGAAGGAATATTGGTTGGATACTCAAGAAAAAGCAAGGAATACAAATGCTACAACCTAAGACTCAAAAAAATAGTGGAAAGCATTAATGTAAATATTGATGAAACAAATGTGTTGAATACCAGAGAAGAAAACATAAATTCAAAAGAGTAGGAAGCAGAAGAAGAACTAACAAAAGAATAAGTAGTAGAACAAGAGAAAATAGAAGAGAAGCAACCAGAAGTAGAGCAAGAATAAAGCATTAATGTAAATATTGATGAAACAAATGTGTTGAATACCAGAGAAGAAAACATAAATTCAAAAGAGTAGGAAGCAGAAGAAGAACTAACAAAAGAATAAGTAGTAGAACAAGAGAAAATAGAAGAGAAGCAACCAGAAGTAGAGCAAGAATAAACATAAGACAATTAAAAATATATCCATACACCTTCTAAGACACCTAAACATTGGTGTTATAAGAATCATCCACCGAAACAAATTATTGGGGATAAAAATGCAGGAACAGAAACCCGAAGAATCAAACCAACAAATACACCAGAACAAAGACATCTAGAATTATTATCCATGGATGAACCAAGAAAATTTGAGGAAGTCAACAATGATGAACGTTGGATCAAGGCCATGGAAAAAGAACTGAATCAAATAGAGAATAATGAGACATGGAAACTGGTTCCAAGACCTAAGGACAAAAACAAGATTAGTACAAAATGGGTGTTTAAAAACAAACTAAACAAAGATGGATAGGTAACCAGAAACAAAGAAAGGTTAGTATGCAAGGGATATGCTCAAGTTGAAGGAATAGATTTTGAAGAAACCTTTTCTCCTATTTACATAATGGAAGAAATCATAATGATTTTGGCCTATGCATGTTCCAAGAGAATCATAGTATATTAGATATACATAAAATCGACATTTATAAATGGTGAATTAGAAGAAGAATTCTACATCGAACAACCAAAAGGGTTTCTACTATCAGAAAAGGATGATTGTGTGTGCAGATTGAAGAAATATATGTGTGGACTCAAACAATACCCTAGAGCTTGGTATTCAATATTAGAAAAGTACTTACAATAAAAAGGATTTAGAACGAGCAATGAAGATAACAATCTCTACATAAAAGTGGATCAAGATAACATACTTATCATTGAAGTATATTTGGATGGCATGATCTTTGGAAGTGATGATGACATGTTGAGTCAGAATTTTTCCAAGGATATGCAAAGTGAGTTCGAAATGTCCCTACTTCCTGAGTTTACTTTCTTCTTGGGACTCCATATATCTCAATTATATGAAGGTATCTTCATCTCCCAAACCAAGTACATCAATAAATGTTGAAGAAGTTCACAATGGAAGATTGCAAACTTGTAAGTACTCTTATGGTGAATGGTTGCAAGTTGAGAAAATGTGATGAATCTAAATAAGTAGATCAGAGAATCTATAAATCGATGATTGACAACCTACTTTATGTGACCACCTCAAGACCATATGTGATGCAAGTTGTTGGACATGTTGCAATATTTCAAGAAGCACTGAAGGAAACCCTTATTATTGTAGTAAAGAGGATCTTCAAATATCTCAAAGGAACAACATAGTTTGGAATATGGTATCCTAAAGGGAATGAGATGAATACGATCACCTACACAGATGCAAATTGGGAAGGAAGAATTTATGATAGAATAAGTACCCATGGAGTAGAATTCTACTTGGGTGATTTCTTGGTGTCCTGGTTGAGCAAGAAGCATTCTTCAATATACGTGTCCACAACAGAAGCATCATATATTGCAGCATCTGCATGTTGCACCTGTTAGGCGAAATATATGTCGTTATAATAACGTTGTAGTACTTGCCCAACCATTTAATTGTCAACCCGGGTTACGTAGACTGACGAAGCACACGCATTGTATATGCAGGACTGAAGTAGAACTAATCTAATCTAATCTATGTTGTTGGAATCAAACTAATCTAAGAAAGCATTGAAACACTAACTAGGAAAGCATGAAATTGCCTAAGGGAAATACAACATGTGAAGAGTTAACAACAATGAGCTCATACAATATATCAATCTCAAATCATATTACAATAGTCAAATGACA
>SNQJ01S0011324.1:85424-97489 GCA_010110895.2 Picea sitchensis | reverse complement strand
ATAGATGTCCCCACATTGACTGCACATATACTCTCTACATGGATTCTCTGTTGTATTTTCCTCTGTCGCTATGCAAGCTAGGGTGTACAATTTAAGTTCCTTCTCGTAGGCTTCCTTTACCGTGACTAGCTCTTGCTTGTAGGCTTCCAATTCAGACCTTAGGAACTCATTTTCTTGTAAGACAGAGGCCATTGTTGGTTCTGGAAGAGGGGTGACTGGTTCTTGTGTAACAGTCACATCCGCACTAGGTGGGTCTTTTGGAACAACTATAGGATCGACAGCTGATTCTTGTATTTCAACTTCTTGATGTAGAGAAAGTAATGTTGCAGCACCCTAGGCATCTGGTACCTGTATCTCGGTATCAATATCAGCAGTTTGTTCTTGTGTTTCAGCTGTAGCTGGTTCTTGTGTAACAACTATAGCTGGTTCTTATGTTTCAGCTACTGAATGAGTAGTTGGTTCTTGTGTTTCAGCTACTTGATGAGTAGCTGGTTCTTGTGTTTCAGCTACTGAATGAGTAGCTGGTTCTTGTGTTTTAGCTACTTGGTGAGTAGTTGGTTCTTGTGTTTCAACTACTTGATTTGAGAAGAATGATGTCGCAACACACTAGGCCTCTGGTTCTTGTGTTTCAGTGCCCGTGGGTGGAATAGGTAAAAATTCTGGAATTTGGGAGGTTGGAAGTGTACGGGGTTTTAGCCTGATGGGTTGGGGATTTAGGGAAGTGGCAGTAGTGGTTGTTCTTGTTGATGCCCTTGTTGGTTTTCTTTGTAAAAAGGGCGGAAAAAAGGGAATTTGCTTTCGTTTGTGTGGGGGTTTTTCCTCAGTGATGGGACAAGGAGAGTTGTCTGGTTCAGAATCATCGCTAAGGATATGAACGGTAGGAGTGGATGATTCTGGTAAGATGTGGGGCGGGCTTGGTATGGTAGGAAGGTCAATTGGATTAATTGGGTCTGTAGGTGGACTGTTAGGTGCTTCTGGAGGGTCTGGAGGGTTTTGTGGTTGTTGTTCCTGAAGATTTTCAGGATATTCAACAGCTTCTTGGGGGTCTATGGGTGGGTTGTTTAGGGGATGGTTTTGTTGGGAAAAACCCTTTTTGATAATTAGTTGAGTGAGACGGTGATGGGTGAGGGAAAGGGAGGGATTTTTAGCCTTTTTACAGTAATGCGACATATTTTTAAGACATCCGAGCAGATAATAAGGAATGTTCACCAATCTAGCATGTCATAAATGAGACAACAGGACAAAATCGTACTGGTAGACTACCTGGTATCGGCCTTCATAGGTAAGGTAGTGCTTGATAAACTCTGCAACTTTCGTCCATGGAGGCGGCAACGAGCTAAGTCGAACACCCCGGCCTTTAGGCTCAATTTTTTCCCCTGGCAAGAGGAAATCCTGATGGGCATTAAGGATGATATGTTTGTGGCTGAACCAACAAATACCATTGGCAGGGAGACCCGAAACCTGAGCTATATCCTCCTCTATAACTAGAATCCGAACACCTTGAATAATGAAATGATCTTCTTGGATATTTCAAGAAAATTGAAGAACCTGTTGTTGATCAAATCCCTGGAGCCTCTGAAAATAACCCAGCCATCCTGCCTGCAAGAAAATTTGATAGACTTCTGGATATAGTTCTAATAGGGCTGTTGTGGCGGGTTCGTACCGTATAACAGGGCCTCCCATAGCTAACAGCTCAAGAAAATGCATCGTCAGAGAGTTGAGTAACCGCTTCTATGCAGAGTGAGTTTTTCGGGTGAAGGCATGCAAATGGTGGTGAAACAAACAAAATGATGGTAAAAAGAAAAAAGGAATGACGGTGGTTGGTTCGTGTGGAATGATGGTATAAGATTTCGATATCCCCCCCCCCTCAAGTACGGCTACAATAATGATTTTACATGAGTGGTAATAATGATTTGGAATCTTCTCATTAACTATAGTTCAATTGTATTTACATATAAAGTTTACATACCTCATCTTTACCTTTTGATTCGTACTTCAAAGAAAATATAGTGCCTATCCATAATAGTTATGCAGTAGCCATGGGGGAGACTTTTGATTTGTTAGAGAAATTGTATCAAGGATTCGTTTACTGGAAGGACCAAATGTAGTATGAGAGCGCAAAAGCTTATTGACAGAGAATGCTGAAAAGTTGGTGTTTCAGCCATAGAAAGAAGGGAAAAAAAATTCTGAACGGTGGTGTTTTGGCAATGGGAAAATGTGAAAAATTGTTGAACAGTGGTGTTTCAGTAATGGGAGAAAAAATGTGAAAAATTGTTGAACAGTGGTGTTTCAGCAATGGGGAAAAATGTGAAAAATTGTTGAACAATAGTGTTTCAGCAATGGGGAAAAATGTGAAAAATTGTTGAACAGTGGTGTTTCAGCAATGGGGAAAAATGTGAAAAATTGTGGAACAGTGGTGTTTTAGCAATGGGAAAAGAAAGGTGAGAAATTGTGGAATAGTGGTGTTTCGGAAATGGGGGGAAAGGCAAAATGTTGTTGAATAGTGGTGTTTCAGCAATGGGGGGAAAATCAAAAAGTTGTTGAACAGTGGTGTTTCATCAATGGGGAAAGAGCAAAAAGTTGTTGAACAGTGGTGTTTCAGCAATGGGGAAGCTTGGCTCTTCTTGAAGTAAGATCGTCCTTTCTTAGTAGGCCTGTGCTTTGATCGAGAATTTGCAAAAATCAATTGTAACATGGTATTTCTTGACAAGGATTATTAATAAACAAAATCTACTCTGATACTAAAGAAATTAAATTAAAAAGAATTAATTGCAATGAGGGGTAGGAGCCCCCTCTAAAAAGAGGTAATGAGAGTCTGCCACACATGTGGCCTTAAAGTCTTCTTTGGAAATAGGGTGCTGGTATAGACGGAGTCGATGACCATTTACAAGTAACGGTGTTTTAGAGTCATCGATTGTGAGGAGCCTTACTGTTCCATTAGGGAAAACAGTGTCCACTTCATAAGGTCCAAGCCATCTTGTACGTAGTTTTCCTTGAAATTATTTAAACCGAGAATCATACAGTAAGGCCCAATTACCTTTTAGGAATTGCTTATGCTTGATAGTTTTGTCATGCCATTTTCATCTTTGTTGTTGAATCATAGTTGTCTGATGAATGGCATCTAATCTTTTTTCATCCAATTCATTAAGCTGTTGCAACCTGGTTGTCTATGCATCAGTCAAATCAAGGTTGACAGCTAAAGCAGTCCTTAAGGTTTTGATTTCAAATTCCACAAGAAAGACAACACTTTTTCCATAAACTAATTCATAGGGAGAGAATCTTGTAGTATTTCTCTAGGTAGTTATGTAGGCCCATAATGCTTCAAGGAGCCTGTGAGACCAGTCCTTTCTATTTTCCTTCACTATTTTTGTGAGAATGGCTTCTATTACTTTATTTATGCTTTCCACCTATCCATTGGCTTGGGTGTGGTATGGTGTAGTCATTCTATGTTGAATATGATATTTTTGAAGGGTGGCTTTAAAACCATGAGAAGTGAAAGGAGGTCCCCCATCTGTAACTAATTCTCTTGGCACTCCAAATCTGATGAAGATGTCTTCAAATAGGAAATCTAGAACTGNGAAAATGAGAAACCAACCAAGATATTATTTGATGAAGTATTGAACCCATTATTCAAAATAGTCAAACTTGCTAATGAGCAAAAGAAAGAACACATAATCATAATTTAAATGAAAGTAAACAGTTGATAAAAATTAACGTTTTTGTTTAAATTGAGATTTATATGCTCGTTTCTAAATTTTGACATATACTCTTGTAATAAATGTTTCATACTATAGTGAATGTCTTAAGTTTGTCTCAAAGCAAGCCAAGGTATGGAACTATTTGAAAAGGTTGATTCTGTAGCTCATTATAATTATCAAGATTCTAATGGGGGCCCTTTAAATTTTGTAAAATTTTAGGGAGAGTTGTTGGGGCCCAACATAACATTACAATGGTATCAGAGTTTTAGTCCTTTCGGCTTGTGACTAAAAATGATGAGTGTAGCAGAGGACCCAGGGGGTTGTGAGCATGTAGGTGACAAATATGTCACTTACAACAAATGCAAGGAGGGAAGACCTAGATATGATTTCCCCCCTTTTCCTCCCATCTTAGAGGAAGAGGAAGAGGCACAGAGGGAAGCAGAGAGAAGTGCAGAGCGAGATGTTGAGCGTAAGGTGAAGAGGATGTTAGGAGACATATATGAGAGACTAGAGGGAAGTGGTAAGGGCCCCATGGACCCGGAAGCAACCTTCATGTAGGTTCTCGACAATATGGTAGTCGGTCAGCAGACCATGACTCAGTCCTTGGCGCAGATGGCCAATAGACTGGCCATAGTGGGCACCCCGAGCACACAAGCCCCACATGAAACACATGAGAACTTAGGGGAAGGAAGTAGACCCTAGTCTCCTACTCGCACATACACCTCTTCGAGTAGGATTCCCAGGCCATTGTTCCCCAGTTTCCATAGGGCACCTCCAGTATCATCACAACAACCGATAACATAGATGCCTCCCACTCAAGCAGAGGACATTGCAGATAATAGGGTTGTGACTTCCATTAGGAGATGACCCTGGTCGAGTATTGTAGACTCAGACTCAGGAATTTTCCCAAAGAACCATAGAGAGGAGGACAACAACAACAACATGGGAATAATATTGATTTCATCCGGAAAGTTGGTAAACTCACCATACCTTCTTTTGACAGATCATCCAAATGCACCGCCATAGCTTGGGTACAAAATTTAGACACATACTACAAGCTCAACTAGATGACCGAGACAGAGGCCATCAATTTCACTACCCTACACTTGGAGGGTGAGGCACATGAGTGGTGGCATCATGGACTGGTGACGTTGGGTCATAGTCACATCACCTTCTATAGGGAGTTCACATAAATACTCATGGACATGTTTGACAGGAGGGATCTCAAGATCCACTTCAAGGATCTAGCCTAGTTGAGACAAACTGGCACAACAAAGCCATTCATCACGGAGTTTCAGCGGGTAGCAGTGGTAGTGACAGATATATCGTAGCCCAGGCTGATCATGTTATTCACAGAGGGACTCACAGAGCATTTGAAAGGACGGGTGAAGGCATACAGGCCTGACACCTTGTAGGATGCCATCCTACGCACTCGAGATTTGGCAGACTCAGTGCCAAAGACTAAACCCTTTTCCAAACCCTTTGTACCATAGAAGGATCGATACAGGAATCCATTCCAGAGAGAATGGAAGGGAAAGGAGAATATGGATGATGAGACGAAGTGAGAGCTTATGAGGAAGAAGATTTCCTTCAACTACAAAGATGGTTGGGTCCCAGACCATAGGTGCATGGGCAAGGGAGAGATTCATTATATTGAGGTGGTAGAAGACAATGTGGAGAGTGAGGAGGAGGAGAAGGGAAATGGATCCACTATCTTAGAGGAGGAGTCAACATAGGAAGAGGAGCAACCTCCCTGTAGACCACCGACACTGACAAGAGCCCACCCACCAGTGGTTCCACAACCTCCTGAGCAAGCTAGAATACAGAAACCAACAAAGGGAGGAGTCATAGCGACCATTTATGGTGTTCCCAGGTATGATACCCTCTGGATCAAAGGGAATATTCAGGACCAATGAGAAATTACCCTGATATATGGTGGGGCCACCCACAACTTCATTGATTCTTCATTGGTATCGAGACGGGCACTTCAGATAGAGGAGTTTGAGGGGTTTGATGTTGTAGTACCAAATGGCCACACAATGGAGTGTCTAGATAGAGTTCTGGACTTGGAGATAAAGTTAGGAAACTACATAGTGAGAGACACATTTTATGTATTTGACCTATCTAACACATATGTGATGCTGGAAGTCCAGTGGATGATCACCTTAGGAAAAATCACCACCAATTACCAAACCTTGGAGACAGGGTTCAGAGATCGTGACAAGAAGAAGGTTGTTCTGAGAGGTACGTCGACAGGAGCACCCAAGACAGTTTTGGCCAAGAGGATGGAGAGGATATTCAAGCATGGGGAGGTAGCATATGTGGTAGATTTATTGATCACTACACAAAAGGATTCAGAGGGTCGACAACAGTATCATACATAGATCAAGAATTTGTTGGGACAACATCAACAAGTTTTTGGGTCGATTCCACAAGGGAGACCACCTGACAGGGGGTTTGAGCACACCATTGAGTTAGAGGAGGGGGCCAAACCTATGATCACACCCCCCTATCCTCATCCTAGGAGGTTCAAGGATGATATAGAGAAAGAAATCAAGGATTTGCTAGCGATGGGACACATCAGACCGAGAAACAACCCATTCGCCTCTTCAGTTGTCTTAGTTCTGAAGAAGGATGACACCATGAGGATGCGTATTGATTACCGAGACTTGAACAATAAAACCATCAAGAACATATATCCTATCCCACGCATTGACAAGTTGATGGATGAACTGCATGGGGCATTTTTCTTCTCAAAGATTTATCTATGCTCTGGGTATCATCAGATCAACATCCGAGAGTAGGACATAGAGAAGATGACATTTTGATGTCACATTGGACATTTCGAGTTCATGGTTATTTCATTTGGGATAACCAATGCACCAGCTACATTCCAGTCTTGAATAAACCACATATTCAAGGATCAGTTGAGGAAATTAGTCTTGGTTTTCTTCGATGACATCCTGGTCTACAAAAATGCATGGCAGGAGCATATGAGGCACCTGGATGAGGTATTGAGCGTCATGGAGGCACGATTATTATACTCCAAAGAGTCCAAGTGTGAGTTCATTGTGAAAAATATACTTTACTTTGGCCACATCATTAGTGCACAGGGAGTACAGGTGCACCAGGAGAATATCAGGGCCATTCTGTATTGGCCAACGCCTAGGAACGTGACAGAGTTGAGGATTTTCTTCGGGTTGTGCAGCTATTACATGCAATTTTTCCAGGGTTTTTCTCAGCTTGGAGCACCACCGACGGATATTAATAAGCATGGGGATTTCATTTGGAATGAGGAGTCATAGAAATCCTTTGATCACATTAAGGAAGTCATCGACACGTGTCCAGTGTTAACATTACCAGACTTCACCTTGCCATTTGTACTAGAGTGTGATGCATCTGGCGAGGGTATCGGGGCAATTTTTATGTAGGGAGGACACCCCATTATATTTGAGAGAAATAATATTAGTCATCCTGAGAGGTTGTACTCCATTTATGACAAGGAAATGTTGGCAATCATGCATGCCTTGACCAAATTCAAACAATATTTGGTGGGAAACAAATTCTTGGTCAAGACAGATCACAACAACTTGAAGTATTTCCTTGAGAAGAAGGACCTTACTGAGCACCAGTAGAAATGGGTGATGAAGGTACATGAATTCTAATTCGACATAGAGTATGTCAAGGGGAAGAAGAATATTGTGGTCGATGCACTATCAAGGAGCCTTGCAACATGTTCTTTGATGGAGATTTCAGCAGATTGGAAATCCCACTTGTTAGTGGAATATTCCAAGAACAAGTTCACTTGTGAGGTTATGGATGGGAAGATATAGGATGAAAGGTATAGGGTCATTGACAATGTCATATTCTAAAAGATAAGAGTCTACTTGGTGCCAGATTCAGGGCTCAAGAAGAATATCCTCACAACAATTCATGATTCACCACTAGCAGGCCATCAATGTTTTTTCAAAACCTACAGACAGATCAGGGAGAGGTTCTCATGGAAGGGCCTCAAACAGGATGTTATGAGACACATAAGTGAGTGTGTGACTTTCCAGAGGAAAAATTTAGAGCATACTCTTCCAGTAGGGCTACTTCATCCACTCCTCATTCCAGAATAAAAGTGGGAAAGTATATCGATGGAATTCATCACAAACCTACCCAAGGTCCAGGGTAAGGACTGTATCTATGTAGTGGTCGACAGGTTGACCAAGTTTTCTCACTTCTATGCTATATCGACATAGTACAACGCAGTTCAGGTAGACAAACTATTCTTCAGGGAGGTCTTCAGACTTCATGGGTTACCGAGGAACATCATCAGTGACATGGACAATCAGTTCATTGGGACATTTTGGAGAGAGTTGTTTAGGTTGGTGGGGACATAGATGACACCCAGCACCAACTATCACCCTCAGACAGATGGGCAAACCGAGATCATCAACAAGTGGGTTGAAGGATATTTGAGGAATTATGTAGGTGGAAAACAGAGAACATGGGTCAAGTGGCTACATTTAGGAGAACATTGCTACACCACCACTTTCCACATGTCCATTGGTATGACACCTTTCCGAGCAATGTACGGATATGATGCTCCCACTTTGGTAGACTTGGTTTTCGGGGAGAGCAGAGATCCCAAGGCCAAGGATTGGATCATAGAGAGTCAGAATATTCTCAAGTTGTTGAAAGAACCTGTAGATGACACAAAACTGACAGAAGATGAGTGCGGACATGCACAGGATGGAGCACAACTTTGATGTTGGGGATTTGGTTTTCTTAAGACTCCAACTTTACAGACAATCATCTCTGAAGAAGAGTGGGGCTGAGAAGCTCAATCCCATATTTTATGGCCCTTACAAGATCATGCACTRAGTAGGAAAGGTTGCTTATGAGATAGAKCTTAGAGAGGGGAGAAATTTTCATAATGTKTTCCACGTATCTYGCCTAAAAAAGACAGTGGGACAATTCATTAGCACATAAGAGGAGCTTCCCCCATTGGATGAGGAGGGATAGTTGGAGTTGGTTCYAGAGGAGGTACTAGAGTTMTGGGAGTGGAAACTKAGGAGMATGGTCATCAGAGAGTGTTTGATCAKATGGAGAGGGCTTCYAGTAGAGGACACTACTTGGGAGAGYGAGCAGGTCTTGCAACATCCTGGATTGGTATTACTTGAGGACAAGCAATTTCGGGAAGGGAGGACTGTAATGTCCCTTTCCAAATAGGAGCTCCAGAGAGGAGGCTTGTTGGGCTCCARTTTTTTCATATTTTCCACCATACAAATACACTCATCATTACACCTTATACCTACATTTCGTCCATAATATATCTCTAATTACACCATAAACCTCCATTATCTCCTGTTATTCATCCTATGTGGTTAATACATAATTTTCCATATTTTTAGTGATTAAAAGAATGATTATACAATATTTTTGTTGATGATGGCTTAATCCTATGTTTATATGTCCGAAAAATATGTTCTCGCACTAGAATTCATCCGGTCCCTGCACTAGAGATCATTCGATACTCCAAGTCATCTGGTACTAGAAGGTTCTACAGTCAACCGGTACCTGCACAGTCATCTAGTACCCACACTCTATGTCATTTGGTACCCACACTCCATGTCATCCAATACTCAGCTCATATGGTACCAATTCTCCACTCGTCCAATACCAATTTGTTGCTCGTCCAGTACCAATGTTGTGCTCGTCCAGTACCAGCATCAATAACCGTTTGGTACTAGAAATAATTCAAAAATTTGAAATGCTTTTAGAATAAAATCGAGGACATGGGTTTTGTCCAGAAAAATGTTTAAATGCATACATGTGAGTCAGAATTCACTCATATCACACGTGTGGACCTCCAGTTCAGAGGGAATGATTATGCAAAAATTAGCAAAAATCTCAAACTGGCAACTTGCGCCTCGATTTTCGTGCATATGGTATAAGATATAGAATTTTTATGATATGGGTTTTGTCTGGAATGCAAAAAATTGAGTAAGTGGGGGAAAAGTTTCCAAAATTTGAATTGGTGTAGAAGATATGGGTGGATCTCTAACTCGAATCTGCCCAAATTGATGAAAAACCCAGATTTTTGGGATTTATCCTAGAATTGTAAAACATGTTTTTTGAGTTTGGGGATTCAGTTTCATCCATTCCTCCATGGATTTCATGAATAAATAAGCCTCATAGGGCTGTGATAAGGGGCCATTATTTTTCATGAAGTTTTTGTAAGTGAAATATTTGTTTTTGTGAAAAAGCTTTAAGGAGTTGGTTGCTACGTAAAAACATAGTCCCATGATTAATGAAAAGATGATTGTTGCTGATCTGTTGTGCATCGCGTTGGCTTGATCTGATCTTTCTCAGTAGTTCTAGACACCTGGGAAGGGCCCCTAAGTGTGGGTAAGCATTGCTATGTTCAATTTATTTAGTTTTAGTCCATTATATTTGCATTTTATTGTATGGTGTGTTTTCTAATTAGTTTTCTCTTTAATTGCAGTTTTGGTTTTTATTCAATATTAATAAGACTCAAGATTCATTCTTCATATGTGTGCAACTTTATTCCAATTTTATAACACCACTTTGTTGTTTTACACAACTGAAGTTTTTTTGGCTCCTTTGAACATTGTTGACACTTGATTCATGTGGCAGTTATATAATCCATTTTCGCACTGTCTTGGTGCCAAGAATCTGGTTTGCATGAACAATATGTTTGTGGTATCATTGATTGAGGAGCTGATCACTATTTTCACCTCTGTTATATGACAAAACTCTGCTCTCATTAACATTTATAAAGTCACTTTTGAACATTGGATTTGATCCTTGATCATGAGATTTGGAACACATGGTGTATATCATTTATTTTTATTGAAACTGCCTTCTTGAAACATAACAATACAACATATCACAGGAATGATATATTTGATGTGATTTGTATATTAATCTTGATGCATGGACTAATAAGTCTAGCATGTTCAAGATTCAAACTTTGGGTTTAGTATCTGGATAAGATAATTCTTTAGTGATTATTGTTGACATTCCTTTGTCTTATTATCACAAACATATAACATACACACCTTGAAACCTGATGTAATCATGTGATTCTTAAATATTGTTACACGCACTAATATGTAGAGTATGTTGGCATCCATTGAATACAAAGTGCATCTCTTTATGTCTATTTCTTTCCATAGATCATTGTTAAACATTTACATTCATTCATTAGTTTAGAGATCCATTGTTTTATTACATAGATTTCATTATTGTTGTTGTACCCATTTAAAGAATTTCTTGAAATTTTAGTTTCATTTGTTTACAAGTCATTTTCATATTGTCTTCATTGTCTTTTAATATAGTTTTTTTTTTATTTAGTTTTCTTGTAGCTTAGCTAACCACTACTGGAATCCATTGAAGGGTAGGAAACTTAAGTAAGATACTCACGACTAATCACAAGAATATCACCCCGAGTGGATGAAATATTGTGATCTAAACCTTTATAGCACTAAGTTATTCCTACGTCCCAGTGATGAATCATTAGTATTAATTTCCAGTAGTGTGTGTTTGAAGATTGTTTTGTCGGCTTTATATTAGGCTAGACCAGGCTCTGATCTTGCATTTCCTATGCCTGCACCTCGAAGCTTACGAGCCTCAGTTGATAATTAAATGTGGGAATTAATAGTGCATATATTTAGCCCAACATTTTGGTGTCGTTGTCGGGGAGGTGCTAAAGGGATTAGAGCATAGGTAGGTTGCTTTTATTTCTCCAAAGCCTTGATTGTTCCTTTCATGCAAGTGTGTTTATTTCCATGCAAATTTGGTGGGATTTTAAGGATGAACTAAGGGTAGAGAGAATAAAGTAAGACATGAGGGAAGATCCCACACATCCACTTTAGTGGGGTTTCTCCAAAGTTAGGTTGTCCTCTTCCTTTCAGTAGTTAGAATTTTTTATATATGAGAAGAGAAGATAACTTGTGTGAAAAAATAACTTGGTGACAACAAGGTCCTAGTAGCATGGTGGCACTTGAGTATATAATTGGTTTTCTTACATTTTCTTTTAGTTTTCTTCTCTTCATTTCTTTAGTATTTTTAAAAAAAATTGAACACTGTAAGAATCGACCCCCCCCTCTACACTAATCCATGTTTGAAACATGACTCATAAACTAGCAACAAGGACTCAAAGATGATCAAGAGTTTGGAAGAACTCTCTCCATCCTAGAAACAACTGGGATCTCAATCTCTGCCTCGCAAAAAGAACAAATATTGAAAACAATCAAGAACCTATCTACCTCTCCAGAGGTGATAGAAAAACAATATTTGCATGAGCTACATCCACAAGAAGATCTATAAGCCTTCTTTGATCACCCTTTCCAACCT
>SNQJ01S0011324.1:59545-85414 GCA_010110895.2 Picea sitchensis | reverse complement strand
CAGGTAAATGTCACTAAACAATGTTTAGTTGAATTTAAAATAGGAGGATATAAGGATGAAATATTATGTGATGTCATTCCCATGGATGTTTGTCATCTATTGCTGGGTAGACTATGGAAATATGACAGAAACATGGTTCATGATGGGAGAAATAACACATACACCCTGGAGAAAAATGGGAGGACGCACATGTTGTTGCCGATTAAGGATAAAGAAATGAAAATAGAGGTGAACAATACTATATATACTTCTCATGAGTGGGAAGGAACTTATTAAGGAGTTTAAGAAGAAGGAAGACATGCAATTTATTATGGTCAGGAAGCCCATAATTGTTTTGACCAGTACAAGGATAGATGATCTACCAGAAGAAATCCAGGAGTTGCTGGAAGAGTTTGTTGATATAGTAGTGGACGCACTACCTTGTTCATTGCCACCTACTAGGAGTATAAGCCATCATATTGATCTTATACATGGAGACATTTTACCAAACAAAGCCATGTACAGGTTGACGCCACAGGAAAATGAGGAAGTCAAGAGACAGGTCCAGGACTTAATGGACAAAGGATTGATTCGAGAGAGCTTGAGTCCATGTGTTTTTTCAACAGTGCTTAGCCCAAAGAAAGATGGAGGCTGGAGAATGTGTATAGACTCAAGGGAAATCAATAAGATTACCATCAGATGTAGATTTCCATTACCAAGGATGGACGACTTGATGGATTGCTTGAGTGGAGCAAGGCTTTTTTCAAAGATTGATTTGAAAAGTGGATGTCATCAGATTAGGATGAGAGAAGGCGATGAATGGAAGACAACATTCAAGATGAATGAGGGGCTGTATGAATGGCTTGTCATGCCATTTGGCTTAACAAATGCACCCAGTACTTTCATGAGATTGATGAATGAAGTCCTGAAGGATTTCATAGGGAAATTCGTCATTGTATAACTTGATGATATATTAATTTTCAACAAAACAGGAGTAGAGCACTTGAAACATTTAGCTGCAGTGATGAGGAGATTACAGCAAGAGAAATTGCTGATTAATATGAAGAAATCATCATTTATGAGGACATAACTCATTTAGTTGGGTTTTGTTATCTCTACGAATGAGTTGAAGATGGATCTCAAAAAGGTAGATGCAATTGAGAATTGGCCATCGCCGAAGAGTGTGTTTGAAGTTCGAAGATTCCATGGTTTGGAAAGTTTCTACAGGAAATTCATTCGAAACTTCAATGGAACTAGTGCACCAATGATGGATATGGTGAAGAAAAGACACAAATCTTTTCACTAGATAGAAGAAGCAGAGAAGAGATTCAATCTGCTGAAGAAGAAGATCACGGAACAACCCATTATGGTTTTGCCAGATTTCAGCAAGACATTCCAGGTCAAGTGTGACGCGAGTGGATTTGCAATTGGAGCGGTCTTGAGCCAAGAAGACAGGTTGATCGCATACTTCAGTGAAAAACTAAATGAAGCGAAGATCAAGTACTCCACATATGACAAAGAATTCTATGCAATCATACAAGCACTGAAGAAATGGAGACATTATTTGGTTCCTAAAGAGTTTGTTTTGTACAATGATAATCACGCTTTACAATTCGTGACTCAACAGGAGAAATTGAACCAAAAACATGTTAAATGGGTTGAATTCATGCAGAATTTTACTTTTGTAATTAAGCATATTTCTGGAACTGCTAACAAAGTTGTTGATGCTTTGAGCAGGAAATGTTTGCTTATGCAGGAATTTAGAGTCAAGACTTTGGGTTTTGATAACCTCAAAGAAATGTACAAGGATGACCCAGATTTTAAGGAGGCATATGAAGCRTCTGAGAATCCAGTTCTCAGGGACAGAAGCTAGTGGATCGAATACATGATCCAGGATGGATTATTGTTCAGGGGAAATCAGCTATGTATTCCAAAATGCTCCATGAGGGAGAATCTGCTGAAGGAAAAACACAGTGGAGGATTGGTCAGACACTTCGATCATGATAAGACATTCTCAAAGTTGAATGGCTCATATTTTTGGCCAGGGATGATGAAAGATGTTAAGAAATTTTTGGACAAATGCAGGATTTGTCAGCACACAAAAGGGAAAAGGCAGACCATAGGGTTATAACAACCATTACCCATACCAGAAAGGCTGTGGGACGCAGTGAGAATGGATTTCATATTGGGATGACCAAGGACACAAAGAGGACGTGATTCGATATTTGTGGTAGTTGACAGATTCTCAAAGATGGCACATGTCATACCATACCAGAAAACCAACGACGCAACTCATATTGCGAATCTGTTTTTCAAAGAAGTTGTCAAACTTCATGGCTTGCCAAGGAGTATAGTTTCTGATCGGGATACCAAGTTCGTGGGACATTTCTGGAGGACCTTATGGAAGAAGTTGGGAACAAGTTTGTCTTTTAGCTCAGCATATCATCCTCAAACAAATGGACAGACATAAGTCATGAACAAAAGCATGGGAGACTTGTTGAGGAGCTTAGTGACTGAACACCACAGTCAGTGGGATCACATTCTTCCATAGGAGGAATTCACTTACAACGATTCACTCAATAGAATCACAGGGCAGAGTCCATTCCAGATTGTATACGGAATGCAGCCAAGGGGATTTTCTGAATTAAAAGATGCAGAGCAAGCTGAATTCAGGAGTGCTAGTGTAGAAGACTTTGCAGAAGGTATGAAGGAGCTTCACAGCCGAATTAAGTAGCGGTTGCAAAATTCAAATCAAGAATACAAGCATAGAGCAGATCAACACAGGTGAGAACTTCAATTTGAAGTTGGTGATCTGATTCTTGCACATCTGAGGAAGGAAAGGTTCCCAAGGGGAACATATAACAAACTAAAGATGAAAAAGATTGGACCGTGCAAGGTCATAAGGAAATTTGGGGCAAACACATATGAGATTGAATTGCATGATGGGATCAGAATCTCACCGATATTCAATGTTGTGGATTTGTACCCTTACAAAGCTGAAGAAGTAGGAGAAGAAGATGAGTAGAAAGAAGTTCAATGGAAAAAACAAATGCCTGTAGTTGAAATGTCGCAGATGGAAAGCATAATTGACAAGAGAATTAGCAAAAAGACCAGGAGAAAAGAGTATTTTGAATACTTGTTCAAACGGAAGGGACATCCAGTTGAATATGCCAGTTGGGAAGATGAAGCAAAAATTCAAAAGCATGGACAGACCGTGCAAGAGATCATGAACAAGAGTTCATGAAAATTTTCAAGCGAGGGAGTATGATGCAAGAGCATCGTAAGCAGCCAACCAAGCAAGCATAAAGGTGGAAGATAGTTGGAAAAGCACCAACGCACGTTTTTGAAATGTTTTGTAAAATTAACGAAGCGGATATTAATGTAGTAGTTAAAGGAAGCATACTTACATGTTGTAAAAATAACTTGAGTGATTTTCTCTCATCTGTCGGATGTAGTAGACATTAAGTCTGATAAATGAAAGTAGGTAGCTTTGAATTAATAGATTAGTCAGTTTTAGGAGCGTAGGAGGGAAAATGGATATAGACACCCTCACCTTTGTATTATTGTATGATTAGATCATTAGCGCAGAGAAGAAGGAGAGAGTTGTAGCTGAGAGCTGTAGAGAAGAACCCATGTATAGGATCTTGAATTAATATATGAAGCTTTGAATCAGATTTCATGGTGTTATGATGCTTACTGTTTACATATGTTGAATGGTATGCTTACAGTTGTTTTATTCTCTCTGTTATGCATTTGTTATGATGCTATGTTGTGTTGAATGTATGATTTCATGTTGAATGTATGAAGTCTGAGAGAGAAAGAGAATGAGTTTCAATTGTTTATCTTCCTGAGAGGAGTTCCTGCAAGGAGTTCAGTGAAACGTCCGCAAGGAGTGCGTTGACAAGGGTTCTGAGTTTTATCTTAGAAAGCTCAGGAGGGATACCATTGTTCTCATTTCAGCAGAAGTGCAAGTGAAGCACATAATCCATGCAAGGTGTGCGCAGGCTAGTTGAAGCCTTAGAATTCATCAACTAAGGTTGAAGAGTGAAAGAACTGCTATTGCCAAGAGTACACAGAGTCAAAAGATCAAATGCCCTGGCATATTTGAAAGATTGCTGCAAGGAGTGCATGCATGATTCCTTTTTAGAGACTCGAGTTTACAAGTAAAAGCTCAAGAGGGTCGGTGCCTTTGAAGTAGTCAAAAGAAGATAGGAAGAAAAATCATCGCGTAGAAGTTAAGTCCCAGAGAAAGAATGTTGAGTCAATTTTGGCCAGAGATTCAGAGGAAGGAATTGAACGGTCAGAATTCTCAGTGGAGAATTTGCGAAATTGCGAGGACCGTAGGATCTAGTAAAGCTGCAAGGTGGTTAGAAGTTGGATGAACCCACCATTCTAGTGTCAAGAATCAATGAACACCATTGATCGTGGTTGGTTTGGGCCATTGGATCAATCTTTCGAACTCGGGGTTCGTGAGTTCGGAGAGCAGACCAAATCCTTTGGTTGCATGGAGTCCCGAGTAGCAAGAAGTAGGAATAGTTATTGGATCGGAACCTCTTCACTATATCACGTATCGAGGTTTCAGAGGTTGGGAGGAATCAATTTCGACTGTAGAAGTCATAAGGGACTGAGGGCTGAGGTCTCGGGCGAACACGTGGCGCATCCATCAAGTGGGGACCTCGTGGTTGACAGGTGGACACTCGTCGCCTGGGAGGGAGTCAACACCCTGTTGACTTCTTGTGCTTTGGATTCTCATAAGAAAGGAGTACAAAGGCTCAACAAACAAACTCGCGAAGTTGCAAGATGCGAGGAGTGCTGAAGGAGTCAAATCTTCTCTGACTTTCGCGTCTCGGAGTTTCGTAAAAGAAGGGCCCAGAGGTTCAACCCTTCAACTCACGAACTCGCGAGTTGCGAGTGAGGTTAGTGCTTAGCTCTAGCCGATGGTCACGCATGGAGGGCACTAACAAGGAGGATCCATATCCCATCGCATCTCGGGTATCGGTGTTTGGTGAATAAAATTCGAGGGTCTTCTACCCGCAAACACGCGAGTTGCGAAAGGCATTTGTGTAAGGACCAAGTTGTGGTCGTATGGAAGTGTAAGGCTCATGCCTGGAGTTAAGTTGGACAGGGCGGGTTTTTCAGGAAGGACCTGTGGATATACTCTTGTGTGTGAGAATTTCCCGAAGGGAAATTGAAGTGTCAATCCGACTCAGAGGAGAATTAGAACAATCATGTGCGGATCTTGGCCCGAGGGTTGGGGTCTGCATCAATATTGGTCTTAAAATTGATGTAAGATATAGAGTATAAAGGCATCCAAGTTCATATGACCACCATCACAATCATTTTATAAACCATTCTCCACATGCACACCATTCACCATCACTCTGATACCCCATCCACGTCTTGTCCTCCATTTTTATGATAATTTTGTTTATTTGTTTGAAATTCAATCTGTGATAGTTTTGAAAGTGTCATTCCACAAGAACCAACACCTACACAAAAGAAACAATATCAAGTAAATCTATAAGCAGAGTATCATAAGTTCTTCACCTTGTTTGCATGAGGACATGAAAATCCTTGGGTTTGGGGGTGTGTTGGGCTCCAGTTTTGTCATATTTTATACCATACAAATAGACTCATCATTAACCTTCTCCATGCATTTCATCCATAATATATCCCTAATTACACCATAAACCTCCATTATCTCCTATTATTCATCCTATGTGGTTAATACATAATTTTCCATATTTTTAGTGATTAAAAGGATGATTATACAATAGTTTTGTTGATGATGGCTTAATCCTATGTTTCTATGTCCGAAAAATATGTTCTCGCACTGGAAGTCATCCGGTACCCACACTGGAGATCGTCCAGTACTCCAAGTCATATGGTACGAGAACGTTCTATAGTCAACTGGTACCTACACCGTCATATAGTACCCACAATCCATGTCATCCGATACCCACACTCCATGTCATCCATTACTCAGCTCGTCTGGTACCAATTCTGCGCTTGTCCGGTACCAATGTTGTTCTTGTCCAGTGCCAGCATCAACAACCGTCCAATAATAGAACGATGTCGGGGACATGGGTTTTGTCCAAAACGATGTTTACATGTAGACAGGTGAGTAAGAATTCACCCATATCACAAGTGTGGACCTCCAGCTCAGGGGGAATGATTCTACAAAAATTAGCAAAAATCTCAAACTACCAACATGCGCCTCGATTTTCATGCATATGGTATTAGATCTAGAATTTCTACGATATGGGTTTTTTCTAGAATGTGAAAAAATGAGTAAGAAGAAAATACTTTTCCAAAATTCGAATTGGTGTAGAAGATATGGGTAGATCTCTAACTTGAATCTGCCCAAATTGATGAAAAACACAGATTTTTGGGATTTATCCTAAAACTATAAAAAATGTTTTCTAAGTTTGAGGATTTGGTTTCATCCATTCCTCTATGGATTCCATGCATAAATAAGCCTCATAGGGCTATGAGAAGGAGCCATTATTTTTCATGAAGTTTTTGTAAGTGGGAGATTTGTTTTTGTGAAAAAACTTTAAGGAGTTGGTTGTTATATAAAAGCATAGTCCCATGATTAAATGAAAAGATGATTGGTGTTGATCTACTGTGCATGTCCTTGGCTTGATCCGATCTTTCTCAGCAGTGCTAGCCACCTAGAAAGGGCCCCTTAGTGTGGGTAAGGATTTCTATGTTCAATTTATTTAGTTTTAGTCCTTTATATTTTCATTTTATTGTATGGCATGTTTTCTAATTAGTCTTCTCTTTAATTGCAGTTTTGGTTTTTAGTCAATATTAATAAGACTCAAGATTCATTCTTCATATGTGTGCAACTTCATTCCAATTTTATAACACCACTTTGTTGTTTTACACAACTGAAGTTTTTTTGCCTCCTTTGAACATTGTTGACACTTGATTCATGTGACATTTATATAATCCATTTCTGCACTATCTTGGTGCCAAGAATCTAGTTTGCAAAAACAATATGTTTGTGGTATCATTGCTTGATGATATGGTCACTATTTGCGCCTCTGTCATATGAAAAAACCCTACTCTCAGTAACATTTAAAAAGTCACTTTTGAACATTGGATTTGATCCCTGCTCATGAGATTTGGAACACATGATGTATATCATTTATTTTTATTGAATTTGCCTTCTTGAAACATAAAAATACAACATATCATAAGACTGATATATTTGTTGTGATTTCTATATTAATGTTGGTGCATGGATTAATAAGTCTAGCATGTTCAAGATTCAAACTTTGGGTTCAGGTTCTGGATAAGATAATTATTTAGTGATCACTGTTGACATTCCTTTGTCTTATTATCACAAACATATAACATATGCACCTTGAAGCATGATGTAATCATGTGATTCTTAAATATTGTTGCATGCACTGATATGTAAAGTGTGTTGGCATCCATTGAATACAAAGGGCATCTCTTTATGTCTATTTCTTTCCATAGATCATTGCTAAACATTTCCATTCATTCAATAGTTAGAGATCCATTGTTTTATTACATAGACTTCATTATTGTTGTTGTACCCATTCAAATAATTGTCTTGAATTTTTAGTTTCATTTGTTTACAAGTCATTTTCAGATTGTCTTCATTGTCTTTTAATCTAGTTTGCTTTGATTTAGTTTTCTTTTATCTTAGCTAACCACTACTAGAATCCATTGAAGGATAGGAAAATTAAGTCAGCTACTCATGAATAATCACACAAACACCACCCCAAGTGCATGAAAGACTGTGGTCTAAACCTTTATAACACTAAGTTATTCCTATGTCCTAGTGATGAGTCCTTAGTATTAATTTCCAGCAGTGTGGGTTTGAATATTGTTTTGTCGGCTTTATATTAGGCTATACTAGGCTCTAATCCTACATTTCCTGCGCTTGCACCTTGAAGCTTACGAGCCCTGGTTGATAAGTAAATGTGAGAATTAATAGTGCACATATTTATCCCAACAAGGCTTAATGGTCTAAACCGCCCTGTTAGACTATAGCCAGGGTCAGAAAGGGGTAAACATGGTTACTAGAGGTCACTCCAATCAAAGGTGTTATGTTCAGAAAGTGACATTGAGCTAAAAGTTGTTAAAAGCGCTTTTAAGCCAATTTTAGCTAAAAATAGAATATAAGAGCTAAAATTAGAATTCAACATTGAATTAGGGTTTCAACAATGAATTAGGGTTTAGAGCAGCTATAAGAGAAGGGTTAGTGACCTAATTCATCATTATGTATATTTTGACTTGTCATTGAGCAAAGAGGCGCATCTCAGGAGATATAGTTCAGTGGATTATAGGAGGAAGATGCCAGTTGGTTGATTTCGGTGTTGAGAGACACACCCTAGTCACCGAGAAGATCATCCAGGTCTTCCATCATTCTTCAGCAACAGTTACACAGGTTCCAACAACAAGGGCACACTTATTCAAGGTGAGCGCACAGCTTTTGAGGAGGTTCAGTGGATTGATTTTTCCCATCCACGGAGAGTTCATAGATTCCCCTCCGACCCAGTTGAGAGGAAGGAAAGGAACATATTTTTCCTGGTTCCTCGTCATATTCCGACATAGGAATCATCTGGGGTGAATTTTACAGACATGGGAGTGCAACACTTTGAGCAGACACATTCGAGGTTCTCGAGCGATCATCAGATCAGATCTAGGGAAACCCTTTCAACCTATTTCACAGTAGGCCAAGACGATCATTTTGAGACATATATTAGCTGATTCCGATGGTGGAATAACTAGAGCACAATTTTCCAGTGAGAGAGGGGTGCATTCCCCCAAGGGGATCCATCTGGGGTCTAGACACACCAGCAAAGGGGTCGTTTAGTCTCCAGGACTGAGAGCTAGAGAAGGGCACACCATTTGGGACAGTTTCTAGGCCATTTAGAGAGGTTTAGCCACCAGGGAAAACTTTCTGGAATTTCGACAGTTACCATGCGAGATGCCATAGTTCCAACTCATCCATTGATCCCGCAGTGCTCATCTATTATCGGGTATTATCATTTAGTTTTCTTATTGTATTCCGGCTAAGATCCTTTTTTCATTTGATATAGCTGAGTGATTCATTTTTATTTAGCTGCATTTGATATTGTACTCACAGAGATATCATAATATAATATTTGCAGTCTTTTGTCTCATTTATCATCTATATAGTCATTTATATGTTGTAACAATGAATTATCTACAATAGATACATCAGATTAATTGAGTTTTCCTAGACTAGCCATGTTAGTAACATTACAGTGAGTCCATGTTGTGGTTATATATGGAAGGTCTATGTGCCATACAAGTGCTTAATAATATTCCCCATCATAACCAATGTTTGGTCTGTAACCTCCCTGTCGACATTGAATAGCACTAAGGGATCATATTCCTAGTGTGGTGTATGGGTTGAAGAAGAAGGTATCCAAATGACTAAAAAAGTAATTAGGAAGAGTTTGGATGATCCGATGAGGCATTTTATAGACCTTCCAACTCACCATGGTGGAATACATGACATGGATATGTGGTATTCCGAAGTCAATGCAAGGATTCATTATGGATATGTGGCCATGGGTATTAGCAATTTAGTTTGTTGATAATGCTTAATTGCAGTATGAAAATATTGGTATGCTAGATAATGTATGTGCAAGAATGATATTTTCACCCTATTTAATATGAATAATAGTTGGAAGTGATTGGATTTTTAGAGTAATATAATTATGAAATCACTTCATGGGATTACTACAAATGTTGCAATGAGATGATAATGTGCATGAATACTAAAAGTTTGTCGGGTGAATGAAAGTTGAGGAAATTGTTGGAAAAATGATATTGGATATGGAAATGGTGTAAACCCATAAGAAAGATTGATGCCTATTGTTGCAAGAGCCAAACATTTTGAGAAGAAATCTCATGCTTTGGAAACTTGATTTCCTATATGAAACAAAATTGGAAAATTAATAAGCGAAATTGCTATGGTGATATCTCATGATGATTGTATGTGTGTGATACATATGAGATGAGGTCTATTGAAGATGGAAATCTTGGGAAGAAGGATAATATTAGGACATGGGAACTCTATTATTACCATAGGTTATGGATTTTTAGTGGCGTTATAACAATGAATTGGTGCTCTCCTTTCTCAAGAACACCTTGGAAAATGATGGATCACTCAAGATACTATGTAGAAACGAAGGGGATGCTTGAGCTTGGATGGTGAGGATGGAAAGGGAGAGGAAACATAATAATTCATATGGTATGGTTGCTAGAATCATGATAGTGTGTCAGAATGATAGTGAGATGAATTCTTTCCCGTGGTAGCTTTGTGAAATAGAGCAATAGCCATATAGATAAGAACATTTGAAGAATGAAGACATCAATCAAGTATTTGGAAAGAAAATCACTAGAAGGAAAATGGAGCTTAGGGAAAAAGGCATGGAACAAGTAAGTCTGTGGATTTGTTGTAGCTTGAAGAAATAAAAGTAGAGATAAATATGCAATGCAGGAAGTGCCTTTGCAACTATTTGAAGGTTTGGAGTTTCCATTATCACAATTTCATTTCTTAGAGCCATAGCTCAAAGAATTCATGTCAAACCTTGTGTTGGAGCCCTAGAGAGAAGTGGTACAACTCATGGGACTATGGTGCAGAGAAGGGGGTACATTTCCTTTCATTGTGAAGGTTGATGGGAATGAGATCATGTTGGTTGGAATTTTTGTGGGAATCAACAAATTAAGAAATTTGTGTTGGATAGTTGGTTGTCATTGATGTTGTTCGAAATTTGGTTGTCATTGATGTCAATATAAGTGGTTTTAATTGATGTCAACATATATGATGGGTGTATTTGGATAAGTCTCCAAAGTGGTCCCCCTATGTCGTAGCTCTAAGCACGGCCCTCACAAAAAGACACTTTGAAGAAGTCTACAAGAAACCTAGAGGTGTGTTCGTGAAGTCGGAATTTGTTTGAAGAATACGGACATGAAGGATAGTGTAAATTCAAGTAACAAACTCATAGTTGGATAATCCTTGTCATGATGTTTCCAAAGGTATGTGGAACACCACGTGGTTCCTCACATTTGAGGATTTATGAGGTCATGAAGTTGGAAGCCCCAAAGAATGGTTAAGAAGCCCCTAAACAATTACAAGTCATTAACTAAAGGGTAAAGTGGTTGCAACAAGAAGTCCTAAAGTTGAGAGAAACTACTTATCAAAGTTATAAATACACAACAAGAAGTATCTAATTTGTACATTCACTTACACAAATTTATTGAATATATTCTAGTAAGCAAGTGATCTATTGGCGAATCTGAAATGACGAATATCAGGCAGTGAAAGAGTAAGGAGAGTGAAATTTTTAGGATTACAAAGGAGAGATGGGGTTTTCTATACAAACCTAACTTGGATGACCCCCACAGGTCAGATTAATAGTGTCCCATGAGGCACCCCCACAGGTTGTACGACCCTCATCCCATGAGGCCCCACTAGTTGACTACTCTGAGTCCCGCGAGGCTAAGGAAAGTTTGGAGAGGATGCTAGTACCAGGTTGCTGAGTTTGAGGAAGAGATACAAGTCTATAACACAATGCATCAGGTTAGCTATAGGTTTAAAGGTATGTCTATATGCATGTTTTGAAGGTTACATGTTGATGATGTTATGGTGCATGCTTGGAGCATGAATTTGGTATATTGTTGAGACATTGGTAATGCTTGAGGCACATCTTATGTTCATGGATTGAGGCATATTTATGGTACATGTATGAATTAAATTTCTTGATGATAGTGATGCATGTTTGAGGCACTTATTGATGAGGTTATGACACATGTTTGAGATACATGCATTGTGAGTTTTGGTATATGCCTTGAGGAAAAACTTGGATACTTGGCATATGGTTTTTTATATGGTATATGCTTGAGGAAGATCATGAGTTATATATATGCATTGGATGTTGTGGTACATGTTTTAGGAATGTCTTGGTGATGTTGGTACATGTTGAGAAACATCTTGGTGATGTCATGATACATTAGAGACATATCTTGGCTATCTCGGTACCTATTTTGGTATATGTCATGGTGATGTTATCACATACTTGAGGCACTTCATTGATGATATCCTAGTATATGGTGGCATATGCATGAGAAACATTCTTTGGTTCTTAGTTGAGGCACATCATTTGGTACATTTTATGAAGTTGATTCTTGGTACATAGTACATGGTTTTGGTATACTATTGAGGTATATTGTTGATCATTGATGTTATGAACACCTACACTTGGCATACATTATGGTACATGATTGGTGATATCGAGACACATCTTTGAGATGTTATGGTTCATAAGTTGATGATGATATGGTACATTTCTAGAGGCACTTCTTGGTGATCTTGATGCATGATATAGTATATGTTTTGGTATGGTATGGTATAGGTTTTCATACATGGTTGAAATGCATGGTTGATACATGATATGATACATGGTTTTAATTTTTATGATATGGTACATGTTTGATGTTATGAACAGGTATATGGTATGGTACATGTTCTAGTACATGGTTGATACATGATATAGTATAGGTTAGATACATGGTTTATGTACAAGGTATGGTGATGGTTTTCATATCCATTTGAGTGGATATGGTTATAGTTGGTCGATGATGGTATATAAATGACAAAGACAATGATAGGTACGATGGCGAGGTTGGATGATTGGTTGATCATCAATTATAGGTTGATGTGATGGTGGAAATGACATGTTGGTTGATGTATCAACGACAATGGAAGTTATAGGTTGATCAATGGTAGTCATAGTTTGATTCTAAAATTATATTTCAAGGTGTTAGGACGGGGGAAAAGAAAGGTCATAGCCTTCTTGGTTGAGTTACCATAATTGAGGAGTTGTAACTTCCTTAAAGGTTGGTTCACAGCAAATGAGGGGGTCATAATACCTCCTTTTGGTTGGTGTCTTCAGGAGAATCTTTTGAGGGAATGGATATTCCTTCAAGTTGGTGCCTAAAAATCAAGGGGTTGTAGCCTCTAACTTCGGTTGGTTCGAGAGAGAACTCAAAGAGTTTTAAATTCCTTTAGTTTGGTGCCTCCTTTAAGTTGGTGCTAGAGAATTTGGAAGTTGATGCTTCTATGAATGTATTCTTGATATATATAAAAAAATAATTATACGGTTTTCTCCCATTTGGGTTTCCATGTAAGAATATTGGTGTACTATGTATTTATTATATTGTTTATTATGCACTAGTGAATGATATTTTTATGATGCAATGCTATGTTGAATGCATAAGTGATAAACTATAAAGATATTGTTGTTATTTGATTAAGTTGAAATTTATATATTGTGGTCGAAAGTGGTAAAAAGTTCTCATAATAATTCCACCCTTTATAGTATTCCAACAATTTTTGTCGAGAGGCGGTCCTTAAAAAGAAAATACTTAGTATTCCAACAATTTTTATCAGAGACGGTCCTTAAAAGAAAATAGTTTAACCACTGGAAGGAAGATCATGGAATACGTTAAGATTGGAGTACCACAATTTGATGGTCTGAACTATTCCTTTTGGAGCAGAAGAATGAAAAAATATGTACAAGCACAAGGATTTAATGTTTGGAAATCAATAGTAGATGGATACAAAGAGCCTTCCACTCCACCAACATATAACGATGGAGAGAAACTCAGTCAAAACAATTCAAGGGATAAAAATATTATCCTGAATGGTTTGGTTGATTCAGTATATGTCAAGGTTATGCATTGTGATTATGCAAAGGAGATTTGGGACAAACTTCAATTTTTTTATGAAGGAGATGCCAAAGTCAAAGAATCCAAGCTTTAGACTTACAGAGGTCAATTTGAACAGTTGAAAATGAAGGAACATGAAGATAATGCAACTTACTTTTTACAAGTTGATGAAATAATGAATGAGATTAAAGGATTGGGAGAAGAAGTTGAAGAATATATGATTGTTTAGAAGATACTGAGGTCTCTTCCAATGAGATTTGATCCTAATATTTCATCCCTAGAATAAAGAACATATATTGGTACACTAGGCATGGACAAGCTACATGGAATATTTACAACCTATGAAATGAGAACTAAACAAGAAAATACATCCAAGAAATAAGCATCGTTCAAAGAATCCAAGATGACAAAGACGAAGAAAAATCCCAAGTCAAAGTCAAATTGTAGTTGCAGCGATGATTCATACAAAGATGAAAAAATAACCAACTTTGTAAGAAATTTTAAGAGAGGAACCAACAAGTATAAATGTATGCTTCCTTTAAAATATTTTAATTGTGGTAAAATTGGTCATTTTTCAAATAAGTGTCCTTATGCTAATAAGTCAGATAGTGATGAAGAATATGGTCCCAAGAAATAAAAGAAATATCAAAAGGGAAACAGGAAAGGAGATAAAAGGAAATCCTTCAAGAACAATCTCTACTCAAGAGAAGAAAGTTCCTCATCTAGTGAAGATGATGAAAATGATGGTGATTAAGAAATAGTACTCTTTATGGATATGGAAACTAAGAAAATAACTCTTGAAAGTGATGAAGAAGAAGGTGAAGTGGATCTCGAGGAAAAAATGATCAGTGCTTTAACTGAGCTAAAGAAAGAAAAGAATAAAAACAAATCATTCAAATAAGAAATCATCTCCTTGAAAACTCAACTTGAAGAAGGAAAGAAAAAGGAAGAAGTAACATAGATTCAAATGATAAGAAATAAAAAGAGTGTGAGAAGATTGAAAAGGAAGTCATGACATCGAGATTTGAAGTCAACAAGATCAACAAGAACTTGAAAAGTTCTCAAGTGTTAGAAAACATTCTCAACAGTCAAAGGCCATACAATGCAAAATATGGACTAGGATACAAGAATGTTCATTTTGAAGAAGGTTCAAGCTCCATGACGAACGAAATAGAAGAAAAGATTTATTCAGAAGTTCTCAAAGGAAGGAATCATGGTCAGGAAGAGTCAGAGAGGAATGAATACAGAAGAACTTCTACATTCAAGAAACAAGGAAGCTTCAATCATTATGAAGGAAACAACCAAAGAGAAGATTGTGATCAGACAAGGAAGGAATTGTGAAGGACTGCACCACAAAGAATACAATTCACTCCTAGGTATCACAATTTATTTTTGGGCCATTTTTTTACATGTACTAACTTTGGACATAAAGTTTTAGATTGTAGAGCATATGGAAGAAATGTTAAAACAATAAATGATTGTGTGGCTCTCTCAAATATTGAATGTTACAAATGCCACAATTATGGTCACATAGCTCAAAATTGCAAAAGCGTGATAGAAACTCCCATGAAGGAAAAAAATGATGTCCGATACATGAAGGTTTGGAGAATAAATGAAAAACAAGAGAAAGTGAATGAAAACCAGGTCCTAGAGATCATACTCACAAGATTTGTAGCAGTGCAATATAATGATGAATATATAGGAAAAAGGGAATATGTCCAAATCCATGAAGATGATGAAGTCATATTTAAGGAAGAAAATGAAAAGAATGTCATAATTCAGGAAGATGATGAAAAGGAGAATGATGAATCCATAGACAAATAATAATATTACTCTGCATCAGAGAAGATATTTTTTCGAGCCATCTGGCTTGGAGACTCCCAGTAAATATGAATATTGAATAGGGGGAGTCTAATAAGTAGCTCTACAGATCGAAGAAATATATTTCAAGTAGTATTAAGTGTTTGCAGATTTTTTGAAAGGAATAATCAGAATGGTTTGATAACAGAAGTGCATAATGTCTTATTATAGCTTGATTGTTTGAGGAGCATCGTTCGGAACACATTCCCATGCAAGTGTCAACTAACAATTATGAAGAATATCAGTGACACTTTTCAGGAAGAGATTCATGATTGTATTGAGGATTCCAGGAATGTATTCGAACAAGGTGTTGGAATACTGAGAGGGGGTGTGAATCATTATGAGAAATTTTACCTCTTTTAACCACAATATATAAATGTCAAATTTATCAGCAGTATATCATCAATATATAATTAGTATATCATGAGCATATAAACATAAGCATCATCACATCAACAACATCACATCAAGTACACAGTACACCAGAATATACTTGGAAACCCAAACGGGAAAAAACCACATAATGTTTTCTTATATATATCAAGAATACATTCATAGGAAGCACCAACTTCCAAATTCTCTAGCACTAATTGGAAGGAGGCCCCAACCGTTTGAATTACATGCACCAACCTGAAGGAAGATAAAACTCCTTGAATTCTCTAGCTCCAACCAAAAGGAGCCTACAACCCCCTCATTCTTAGGCTCACACCTAAAGGAAGCTCCAAATACCTGTGTTCTTCATCACCTACCAGAAGGAGGATACAACCACATTTCCTTTATTCATCCTTCCTCCCTGAAATATAAATGTATACCAACTTTCACTACCACTGACACTTCCACTATCATTGTCACTGTCACTGCCACTATCACTTCAACCTGTAACTTGTCAATGCAACTATCAAAACAACACGTAACTTGTCACTTCCACTGTCACATCAACCTATCACTGATCAACATGTCCAACATTTCACTGTCATTGATACTCATCCAAATCCTCTCACATGGATCATATACCAAGGACACCTCTCAATTAGATTTCCAGCATCACCAACACATGCCTCTACCAAGAATGTACCAAGATCACCAACATACCATCACAAGATATGTATCGAACTTGTACCATACAATGTAATAAACCTGTAACATACCATGTATCAACCATGTACATCAATACCTATACCATGTACCAAACCATGCATCAATCATGCACATCAATCTGTACCATACCATGCACATCAATACACACCAACCAAAACATGTGCCATACCATTTTCCAACACCATATCATGCATCAACGATGTATCTCACCATGCATCAATGTCACCAAGGAATTCTTCATACATATACCAAAAATTTATCTCAAACAATGTGCCCAATATCCAAGATTATCCTTAAACCATATGCCTCCACCGTATACCATATCACTCATGATATGTCTCAATCATTCCATACACCATGTACGATAATAAATCATCAATGAAGTTCCTAAAAAGGTACCAAACACCCAAGATCATATACCAATTATTTGCCTCAACCATGCACCTAATATGTGCCTCAAGCATGTGTTAATGCCTCAACAATATACGAAAGGCTTGCCTTAAGCATGCACCATAACATCATCAACATGTAACAATCAAAACATGCATATAAACATACTTGTAACTCTATAACATACCTGGTGTATGTGGTCACATACCTTCATACCTTCCTCAACTTCAATAACAAGAGAATAACATCTTCATCAAACTTTACCTTAGTCTCACGTGACTAGTTTTTGGATTAGTCACAAACCCTAACTTTAAATAAGCATAAATCCATACATCTAATGAAAAAAGGTCTGAAACCTATGCCAAATATTATTCAATATCTTCTCTACGATTTCTCCAAGTTTCACTTCTTGGAACATCCCAGAAAAGGAGTTATAGCAAAAATGGCAGACCTTGCTGAATTATTTCTTATTCTAGAGAGTGAAGTTGTAGAGCATGCCATGCATGGAATATTAGATATATAGATCTTAAAATCATACATAACATACTATATACTATACTCTATCTAATTCATTTTGTCTCACTAAATTTGGATCCTATATGAAGAAGTTATGGCTGTTGTACCCAAAACACATGTTTGAGACTAGTCTCAAGACTAGCCAAAAACTCTATTTTCCACAGAGTGTATCTCAGAAAATATAACTACCTAGAAGCTGAAATTTTTACCATAGATACCTTGACATGTATTTTCAACCTCCTCCAATTTAATCTATCTGAATCAATATATAAAAATATTTACAGCGAAAATGGTACTTTGACCTTTAAATAACATACCTTAGAACACATCATCAGAAGAATTCATCATCCCTTGGAATTTCAACCTTATTTACTTCATATTCCCTCTAAAATTCACCTCATATATCTTTGGTTACCTCATATAAGAATCACTTACTCACATAGAGTATATTCAATATAATGTGTGTGTGAATTTTCTTATGAGTGACTTCTTGAGGTGTATATATACTTTTTCTAAGTAACCTCTTTCCTTAAATTTAGGGCTTCTTGAACTTTCTTGTTACAACCACTTTACCCTTTCATTAATGACTTACAACCAGTTAGAGGATTCTTAACCCATATTGTAACCAACTAGGGGTTTCTTAACCCATCTTTGGGGCTTCCAACTTCATGACCTCGTAACTCCTCAATCGTGAGAAACCACGTGACATACCACCTATCACCGGAAATGACATGATGAGGACTATCCATCCATGAGTGAGTTACCTGCATTTATACCATCCTTCATGACCTTTTCCTTGATAAAATTTGGGTTCCATAACCACACCTTCAGGGATTCATGTAGACTTCATCAAATGCACCCAACACATCTGCTAACATCAACCACTCTATTAATGCCAACTAACGCGCCATCAATCTCAACAATATATATAGCGATTCTAGACTTCTTCAAGGGTTGACATCAATATCTAAGGGTTTAAATCAATGAAAATCAACTTTCTAAACCAAGTGTCCAACAATATCCCCCCTTTGGCATTGATGGAAACATCAACATTGATGGCAACACTGATTCTCCAACACTCATGCTCCCCCTATGACCATTGCTCCTCATCAATGTTTCTCACTCTCCCCATTTGACATCAATGGAAAAGGGTATCTCTTCTTGGGGATGTTCCCCTTGTCTTCATGCATATATTCTTTTTCTCTCCCTTTGACATCATGGGAAAAAGGTTAACTCCCCCTGTCTGCATGCTTCTAGTCTTTCTTTCTAGATCTCTTTCTCTGATGATTTATCTTCCCTTGACTTCTCTGCAAGATTTCATGTAGATCAATGTAAGGCTACCTAAATATGTTTCATTTCCTCTCTTCCAATGATTTCTAATTTTCCATTGGTGTTTCTTCTTGTAATTCTTTGATATATATAAAATAATTCATTACTTGATTACTTGTCATGTTTACTTGACCATACTGTTCAACAATGTCCCTCTGATGATGTAGCTTCTGTCGGAGATTTCTCTTTCCCTATTTTGTTGTGCCTTTTTGTGACCAACCGATTCCAACTGATTCCAATGATTCCAATTGTAAATACATTGCTATGCATATTCTGTGACCCATGTTATCTCTACCTTCTAAGTATCCATTTATGTCCATATGTTGAAAATTTTCCATACCTTTGCTACTAAACTGTCCACAATGTTGATCCATCTATCACTATACTATCATGAATGCTTCATGGCTGCAATTGATCATCACATATTCTTATTTATTCAAATTGATTCAAATGTGTCCACTGGTCTTCTCTATATGTAAATCAAACTTTGCATGTCTGGAACAACATGTAATGAATATATCCCTACCCGAGTATATACGTGGAATACAATCATAAATTTTTGTATGTGTAAATGTCGATTGATGTCTGTGTGGGAACACTACTTCTCAACTGATCATTATGTCATTTTGTACTTCTACTATCTAAATACTCTCAATTTGTCTCTGTAAATACTTCAACCTGATTGAAGGATGGTTTTCTGATCTGTAGTAGCTACTGTACTGACTCCCCCTATTCAATATTCATATTCACTATGAGTCTTCAAGCCTGATGGCTTAGAAAAATTCCCACTCTGATGTGGTGTAATCTTCTTCTTCGTCTGTAGACTCATCATATTTTTGAACTTTGACTTCATTCTTTTTTCCTATGGATTGATATTTCACTACAATTCTTAAAAGTACAATCTCTTGGGCTTGTTCTTTATTCACCTGCTCTTCTTTTGTTTCTTGTACTACTACAAAACCTGCAATCTCTGGGACCTAATATTTATTCACTTGTTCTTATTCTTTTTCATTTCTTCTCCAAACCTTCATGTATATGACGTCTTCCTTTTTGCTTGTAGATTTGTCTTCATATTGTATTATTTCCAATCCTGAGAGTATGACTTCTGGATTTCCTTCATTCATTTGATCTTCCTTTAGTTGTTCGTGTTTTCTTTTCCAAACCTTCTTATATCTGATATCAGTGTTCTTTATCAAAGAAGTATCCATAATGCTTCTACAGTTACGAGCTTTGTGACTATAATTGTGGCATTTGTAACATACATTCAATATTTTGAGGGGCCACATAAACATTTATTGCTTGAACATTTCTTTCATAAGCTCTACAATCTGCAACTTAATGTCCAAAGTTAGTACGATAAAAACAATGACCATAAAAGAAATTTACATACCTAGGAGTGAATGATCTTCTTTGTGGTGTAATCCTTCTAAAATCTTCCTTAGCTAATAATGATCTTGATTAAAGCTTATTTGTGGCTTGAATGTGGTGGATCTTCTTGAAGATGTATCTCTATCATTTTTCTTTGATTTTGGCTAACCATGATTCCTTCCTTTGAATACTTCTGCATAACTCTTACTCTTTTCTTCATTTTTCTTTTCTGGAAACCTAGAGTGCTTCTCTTCAACATTTTGTATTGATGATGTGGATGTTTCTGTCTCTTCAACATTCTTTTTGAGCTTGACTATTTTGGCTCTCAAAGTGACAACTTCTTCTTCAAGCTTCTCAACCTCTTCTTCTTTCTTCATCATCTGAGTTTTCATGACTTATTCTATTATCTTTGATTCTTCAAGTTGGATCTTCAAGGAGATGATTTCCTTTTCAAGTCTTTTTTCTTTTTTATTAAATTCTACTTCAAGTTGATTTAAGTCCTCAGTTCTTTCCTTAGGATGATCTATCAAAATAATTTTTTTTCCTCTGCTTCCTTTCTTTTGGTTTCCAAACATTGCTTCTCTTTAATTGCTTCCTTTCTTAGTCCTTCTATTTCGTCTTCCAAACACTGCTTTTCTTCCATTTGACTTATGTATGTTTCTTCAATATTTTTGGCTTCTTCTAGCTAAGATTTTAGTTTCACGATGACTTGTTGGGATTCTTCAGAACTTTCTTGAGAATTCTTCTTGACTAATTGTTTCTCAAGAGACTTGTTCTTCTTCATTTCTTTTGTTAATTCGTCTAAAGCATTGATTAACTCTGCTTCAAGATCTACTATGCCTTCTTCACAATCTTCTTTTTATGAATCTATCTGACATGATGTGCATCCTTCTTCTTTTTCTGTTCTTGTATCTTCTTCAATAGGATATAACTCTATGATGGGAGATTCCTTTGAATAGAAATTATGTAGCTTGTCCCAAATTTCTTTAGTTGATGAACATTGTCCCACTCTATCCTTTAATGAATCACACAATCCTTCCAAGATGAAATCCATTTCCATTTTTTTTTCTTTTCAATTCCTTTTTGGTTGTGATCTTTGGTTTCTTTGGACCGGTGTATCTTGTAACAAATGAGTGCCAAAGATCATACATGTGTGCTTGTAAAAAAGCTTTTATCTTATTTTTCCACATCTCATACCTTACACCAGTATGACCATCAAACCAAGGTAGTCCATTAGCTCTATATCCATTACCCATGACATCCATGATCTACCTTCCAGTTCTTAAACCGTTTTCTTGAAGGACCTGCTATGATACCAATTGTTGGAATACCGAGAGGGGCGGTGAATTGGTTTGAGCAATTTTACCACTTTTAACCACAATATATAAATGCCAAATTTATCAGAAGTGTTAGCACTCTGTAAATTTGTTAGGTTGATAAAAAAGTGACAAAGGTAACTGTTTCAATGAAATTTAGGTTGGATTATGACCCTTCCAACCAGAGAGGGCTCTCTCGGGCATATAGCTATTTAAAATATTCAAAATATTTGGCAATGCATGCACAGAGGTCAGATTCTGCCTTAGTGTAAAATTTAAAGGTGGTAGTACAAAACAAGAGAGTAGGGCCATTGGGCAATGGGGTCAATTCCTGAAAACATATGAAGATTTATAAGCTATGTATTCCAGAGGGAACAAGGGAAAAATAGGTAGTATGTTCAACCAAATAAGTAATATGAGATGGTAGAGGAAAAGGAAGGAAATACTACTATCAGCAAGAGGCATTTAATAGAGGGACAATATCTTGGTATAGCGTTAGAAGAAGAAACATAAAGGTTGGCTACCAAAAACAGAGAACCACTTAAGGGTGAATTATGAACCAAAAACCAATAAACACTCGACAAGTATAATCAATATGAGAAAGACCACCAACAAGGTGAGTTCCTTCTTTTGCCTAAAGATTATCACTAGTAGAAAAAACACATTCATGAATATGAAATGCAAGAAAACATATTGAACATAAACACCATGATGAATCTCGGCTATCTAAGAAAACCTTCTCTGCTTATATTAAAATTCATAAGAAATTACAAACTTTTCCTGCTACAAGGGCAGGCCCTTCTCCGGTTAGTCGAACCATTCATTTATCTTTTTAACAGTATATATAGATAAATTACATATGGGATCCAAAACGATTCATCTGCTCCAAGATTCCAAAAATAGATATCGGTCACAGAGGGAGTAACGTACCAAAACCAAACTCCTACTTTCTAGGGAACGTTATAACCATAAAACCAAAATTTTTGAGATCTTTACCCTGAATTCCACTTGTCTGCATCATCATAAGATTCCCTGAAGTATACTCAATTTAGCTTGGAATTTATTTCAGGTTTGCAATCTCTTCCTTTAAGGTGTCAAGCCAACCAGGCTGGTTTTCTTGAGTACCTTCAACCGTTCCATCTTTAGTCTCCTTCTTTCGTCGCCTGTTTCTTTTACTCTTGCCATCTTATATGTAGTATCTGTTTGCATATCCATTAATGATCAAATCCTTCATAATAGGATTCAATATGATCTCTTCACCCGATCCTGGTTCATCTGCAGATTTTGTGCGAAAGTTTGTTGTCAGTAGTTGCACAACATGCCTTTCTTTATTCTTAATTGATAGTTTTGTCATACTATTCAAATTTCCCATTTTGTTGAAGGCCGCTAGATATTTCTTCTCTATTTACTCTGGTTGTCTAGGAAATACGAGCCTATTTCCCTCCACTGTACAAGAATTGGACGAATGATTTGATTTGCGGCTATCCCGTTCTAGAATAAAACATCAATTACCCAAAATAGAGTAATTTCACTTGTGTTTTGAGTAAAAATCACCATCAAGTGCTAATCATGGGCTACTAGTGAAATTTCTTACAGGGATAACGACTTATCACGTTCAACCATCAATTTCCAATGATGAGTTATTAAATCAATTATTTGGTGACGCTTACTTGGTGTCGCATGGATGAATGGTACTCAAATAAGTGTCTCGAGATGATTTGACTGGTCGTCAATTTTCATTTCCACATGTGAACCTTTGATTTAACACATTTAGTGACATTTGACATGTGATTTCGGGGTGTGATTGAGTGGTTTCAAGTTCACCCTCTTTTCCCTCCGAAATGCATCCGGTGGCACCACGTGATATTGAGACGAAACCATGGTATTCTTATCAACCCGCTTTCAAAAAATTAACCTTCGTGCTAGTTCTCGGCCCGATATGCTCCCTGACCGTTGATCTATGGCGCCAATGATCTGTGACATGTCGGGTCCCATCAACTTCACCCTTCCACTAGACTTAGCCCTGTCAGCTAGCTATGTCCCCATTCTCAAGTTTATCGCACCTCTACATCGGTTTAGCCTCTTGCTAAGTCCCGAAACTTAGATTCCATATAAAAATTTTATAGTGATAACATGGGCTCCAACTGGGGATGCTATCCTCCCTGTGAGGTAGAAAAGAACAATAGACCATGTTCCTTATCCATTGGACCTTCTCTCACAACAGGTGTGTAATATACCTTGACCTGTCACCAATGTCTGTTGAAAACTGAAGTCTGCACACCTCTCTCACTCGGAGGATGAATGCTGGATATACTGCTAACATATAACTGGACACTTTATTTGGAGACCTAAACTTGAAACTGCTTGATCCACAAGCTTATTCACACCTACCTACCCTAACTGTTGAAATGAACTACTAATAAGGTGAAATCATAATGCCAATGTAGCCATACCAACATTTTATCCATTGTTTGTTTACTTTGCACATGCTTGCTCCAAAGCATGTTTACTGATAATCCATTCGAGAAGTTATATATAAATTCAAATCTCAAAATTTCAAAAATATTGGGACTGTTTATTGTTTCTAACAAAACCTCAAATGGATCTTCCAACACATTAATAAGACAATAATCATGTTTCACTTTTTCCACTACATTCTTGCTTTCATGTGATTTAACCTGTAAATTCTGATTGTTAAAACGCTCCATATAACATGCCACAGGATCATGAAACATATGATAAAATATTTCTTTTGATGAACCAAAACAGAAGGACAGGCCACTGTCACAAGGGTTTGTTTTATTTTCTCTACTTATTCGGTCCTAGAACCATAATTTTCAAAGGAATTAAGTAAAACAATTGTTTCTTTACAATCTTTCTGCATTTCTGATTGAATCATGACATACACTATTTTATTTCTTTCCTGAAACTCTATTTCGTTTGTTTCTCCATTTCTTAAAGTCTCCATAGATAGGGTATCAGAGCCTTCATACACATCCAAACCACTTATAATTTGAACAACTACATCATTCATAGGGGAAGAAAGACAACTTTGAAACACTTTGTTTTGCTGGAAATCTTGTTGATTATCTTCATCAATTTCAGAAGAAGGCAAATGACTTTGAACAACAATGCTTTTACCAACTTTCTATGTTAGCTTGTGAGTGGCTCTTAACAATTCAAAGGAAGATAAACACAATGGAAGATAGATTTCATTTGCAAGTCTATTTCTTTCTTCAGATTCAACATCATGCCTGGAGGGTTTTTGATCTGAAACATTATTAACATTTTGCTTGAGTAATTTGAAAGAAGAAAAGCATAATGGCAAGGTTCTTCCACCTGATTCAAAAATTTCTCCATTTTCTTCATTGTTGTCATATGCACATTTTTCAAATTCATCTTTGACCAATGGATGCAATTTTGAACTGACAAGACCTTCTACACAACAAGTAACATGGTCATCAAACACATGAGAATATCGCTGCAATTTCTTGTCAATTGTTTCTAGTGAATTTGTGTGATTTGGCATCAACACACATTACTTTACTTCACTGATGATCTTAGCATTTTATTTCAACAATTTAAATTAAGAAAATCATAAAGGTAAAGAATTTTCTTTAGTTGTTTCAATACTTTCTTCTTTGTAACTGTGATATGTAGGTTGATTGCTCTCATTACACTGCTGAAAAGGAACATTTTCTGATAGAGAACATGCAGTTGGTTGTTCTAGAAAGTAAAAATCATAATCATAATCATATTCGTCATATATAGGCATATCAAAAACATTTGGAATGTCATCTAATAAGAAAAATCTTGGGACATCAACATGTTCCTCAACAAGCTGATTTGCAAACTCATCTTCTTGACTGTCTACAAATGAATATATGAAACAATCAACTCCATGCTTATCATGGGGTGGATCAGAAGCTACATAAGTGACCTCTCTTTCAATAAGTGGAATATAATCCTTTGCAAAATCATTAGCATTTAAAACTTCAAGAGGACCTATGATATTATCAATTTTATGCTCAAGATTCCAATCAACTGTTTTCTGTTCATATTCATTTTCATGTCCTAGAGCATCCAACCCCTCATTTCGAATATGTTCACATGCTTGGATATTGTGTTGATGTTAAGCCCTAATATTGGCTCATTACCCCTTAATTGGGGCATATTATATTAGTAATATTATTTTATTTATGTCGGCTTTAGGCCATTAGTTGTAATTATACCTCCTAGTCTCCTATATATACCAAGGAGACATTTTCAT
>SNQJ01S0011324.1:25195-54316 GCA_010110895.2 Picea sitchensis | reverse complement strand
TTTGAATCATCTGGTACTTGAACATTTAAGTGGGGTAAAAGGAGGTTGCCCCCTCGAAGAGTCTTATTATCGAAAATTGTCTCTTTTTCAAGGCGTTGAGTACTTTTCCTGAGGTTTTTCTATGCTATATTGATGTTTGGTTCTTAACAGTTGAATCTCCTGAGCATCCTTAAATATTTGTTTTAAGGTCTTAGGTATTATTTCCATTAGGAGGAAAGACAAATCTGGATGAAGAGTAGTGGCATACTGGAGCATGGAAGCAGCTTCAATGGGTTGAATTTCTTTCAGAAAATCATAATAAATACTAGAAAACCTTCTACGAAATGTAGAAATAGTTTCATTTCTTTTCCTTTTCAAGGCATAGAATTCTATAAGTTGTATATCCAAAGATTTCTTCTTACCCCAAAACTTTGAAAAAACACTCTTCAATTCTTCCCATGAGCTAATTGTATCTGGCTGCAAATGCTTAAACCATTCTTTGGTATCTCCTTTCAAGGATTGAGAGAAAACCCCCATACAAACATTGTCATGGTCAATCTCAAACAAATCTATAAAATGCTCTAACTCTTGAATGTTTTTTTTCAGCTGTGATGGCATCAGGTTCCCCATCAAACACAGGTTGGTACTTATAGTTCTTTGGAGGAAAATCATGAAGGATGTGAGGTAATTTTAAGGGTATGTATCTATGCTGATTCTTGAAGGGTGTTGGATCAAATACAAGAGGTGAAATATCAGCCTTGGTTTCATGAGGTTCATCAACTTGGTCATGGTTATCACATGGCTCAGATAGAAGATTTTGATCAAAATCAATGATAAACTGAGGAAATATCCGTATAAATTTAAGAGGAGGATACACAATTTCAATATTATCATGATCATCATTTGCATGCAGTAGGTGAAGAATTTTTTTTTAGCATGTTCAGGAAAAGACAAAAGGTAATTAATAACAAAAAATATTATGTCTTGTAAGAAACTCAACTTTAGGTACTTGTTTTCTCCCACGATTTCCTTTCATACCTTTGTCAAGGGATCTCATCTTCCAATGGAGTCTCTGAATCACATTTGAATCTTGAGTGGAATCACCAATAAAATCTTCAGGCTACTCAATCTTTGGACAATAGAGTCGCTATGAAAATTTTGAATTTTAGATTCTTGAAAATGGAGTCGCCAGGTGAATGATATACAACCTTTCTATGTCCGAGTAATTTTCACCATTAGTACTCAGATATGAAATTTGTTGTTTCTCCTATGGAAGATTTCACCTTCACTCCCCTGCAAAGGTGCCAAAATGTTTGAACTCTGTAAATTTGTTCGGCTGATAAAACAAACGACATAGGTAATTGTTTCAACCAACTTTAGGTTGGATTATTACCCTTCCAACCAGAGAGGGATCTCTCAGGCATATAGCTATTTAAAATACTCAAAATATTTGGCAATGCGTGCACAGAGGTCAGATTCTTCCATAGTGTAAAATTTAAAAGTGGTAGGACAAAACAAGAGAACAGGGCCATTGGGCAATGGGGTCAATTCCTGAAAACGTATGAAGATTTATAAGCTATGTATTCCAGAGGGAACAGAGGAAAAATAGGTAGGATGTTCAGCCAAATATGTAATATGAGATGGTAGAGGAAAAGGAAGGAAAGACTACTATCAACAAGATGTGTCTAATAGAGGGAGAATCTCTTGGTATAGCGTTAGAAGAAGAAACATAAAGGTTGGCTATCGAAAATAAAGCACCACTCAAGGGTGAATTATGAACCAGAAACCAATAAACACTCGACAAGTATAATCAATATTAGATGGAGCACCAACAAGGTGAGTTATTTATTTTGCCTAAAGGTTATCGCTAGAAGAAAAAACACATTCATGAATATGAAATACAAGAAAACATATTGAATATCAACACTGTGATGAGTCTCAACTATCTAAGAAAACCTTCTCTGCTTATATTAAAATTCAGAATAAATTACAAAGTTTTCCTGCTACAAGGGCAGACCCTTCTCTGGCCAGTCGAACCATTCATTTATCTTTTTAATAGTATATATAGATAAATTACATATGGGATCCAAAACAATTCATCTTCTCCAAGATTCCAAAAATAGATATCGGTCACAGAGGGAGTAACGTACCAAAACTGAACTCCTACTTTCTAGGGAATGTTATAAACATAAAACCAAATTTTTTGAGATCTTTGCCTTGAATGCCACTTATCTGCATCATCACAAGATTCCTTGAAATATACTCAATTTAGCTTGCAATTTATTTCAGGTTTGCAATCTCTTCCTTTAAGGTTTCAAGCCAACCAGGCTGGTTTTATTCAGTACCTTCGACTGTTCCAACTTTAGTCTCCTTCTTCATCGCTTGTTTCTTTTACTCTCACCATCTTTCATGTAGTATCTGTCTGCATATACATTAATGATGAAATCATTCATAATAGGATTCAATATTATCTCTTCACCTAATCTTGGTTCATCTACATATTTTGTGCAAAATTTTGTTGCCAGTAGTTGCATAACATGCTTTTCTTTCTTCTTAATTGTTAGTTTTGGCATACTATTCGAATTTATTGGTTTTCTGAAGGCCACTAGATTTTTCTTCTCCATTTCCTCTATTTTTCTTGGAAACACGAGCCTATTTCCCTCCACTATACAAGAATTGGACTAATGATTCAATTTGAGGTTATCCCTCTCTGGAATAAAATGTCAATTACCCAAAATAGAGTAATTTCACCCATGTTTTGTGTAACAGTCACCATCGAGTGCTAATAATGGGCTATTGACGAAAGTCCTTACATGGGATAATGGCTATCATGTTCGACCATTGATTTCCAATGATGAGTTATTAAATCGGTTATTTGGTGGCGCTTACTTGATGTTGCACAAACGGATGGTACTCAAACAAGTGTCTCAATATGATTTGACTAGCCGTCAATTTTTATTTCCACATGTGACCCTTGGATTTAACACATTTAGTGACATTTGACACATGATTTCAGGGTGTGATTGAGTGGTTTCAAGTTCACTCACTTTTCCCCCCGAAATGCATCCAATGGCGCCACGTGATCTCGAGATGAAACCCTGGTATTCTTATTGGCCCGCTTTCAAAAATTTAACCTCCGCGCTAGTTCTAGACCCGATATGCTCCTTGACCATTGATCTATGGTGCCCATGATCTATGACCCGTCGAGTCCCATCAACTTCACACTTCTACTATACTTAGCCCTGTCCGCTAGATATGGCCCCGTTCTCTAGTCTATCACACCTCTACACCGGTTTATCCTCTTGCTAAGTCCCGAAACTTGGATTCCATATAAAAAATTTATAGTGATAACAAGAAGTATATCATCATTATATAATGAGAATATAAACATAAGCAACATCACATCAAGTACAAAATGCACCATAATTTACGTGGAAACCCAAATGGGAGAAAACCACATAATTATTTCTTATATATATACCAATAATACGTTCATAGGAAGCACCAACTAGAAGGAGGCACCAACCTCCTGATATACAGGCACCAACCTGAACGAAGCTACAACTCCTTGAATTTTTTGGCTCCAACCAAAAGGAGGATACAACCCCATGATTCTCAGGATCCAACATGAAGGATGCTCCAATGTCTTGTGTTTTTAGGCACCAACCAAAAGGAGTATACAACCACCTTTCATTTCCCTGTCTCGTCACCTTGAAATATAAATGTAGACCAACTGTCACTACCACTGCCACTGCCACTTTCACTATCACTTTCATTGCCACTGTCACTGCCACTATCACTTCAACCTGTAACATGTCACTGCCACTGTCACATCAACCTGTATCCTGTCACTACCACTATCACATCAACCTATAACCTGTCACTGCCATTGTCACATCAACCTATCACTGATCAACCTGTCCAACTTGTCACTATCACTGATACTCAATCAGATCCTCTCACATGGATCATATACCAATGAAACCTCTCAACTAGATGTCCAACATCACCAACACATGCCTCTACCAAGCATGTACCGATATCACCAACATAACATCACAAGAAATGTATTGAACCTATACCATACAATGTGCTAAACATGTACCATACCATGTATCAACCATATACATCAATAACTATACCATGTACCCAACTATGCATAAATCATGCACATCAACCTATACCATACCATGTACATCAACCATGTACATCAATCTGCATCAACCAAAACATGTGCCATACCATGTGCCAACACCATATCATGCATCAATTATGTATCTCACCATGCATAAATTTCACCAAGGAATGCCTCATACATATACCAAAAATGTATCTTAGACAATGTGCCCAGTATCCAAGATGTTCCTCAAACCATGTGCATCAACCATATACTATAACACTCATGATAAATATCAATCATGTCGTACACCATTTACCATAAGATATCATCAACGAAGTGCCTCAACAAAGTACCAAACAACCAAGATTATATACCAATTATATGCCTCAACCATGCACCTAATATGTGCCTCAAGAAATATGTGCTAATGCCTCAACAATATACCAAAGACTTTCCTTAAGCATGCAACATAACATCATCAACATGTAACCATCAAAACATGCATATAAACATACATGTAACTCTATAAAAGAATTGGTGTATGTGGTCACATACTTGTAGGCCTTCCTCAACTTCAAGAACAAGAGAATAACATCTTCATCAAACTTTACCTTAGTCTCACGGGACTAGTTTTTGGATTAGTCACAAACCCTAACTTTCAATAAGCATAACTGTGTACCTATAATGAATAAAAATATGAACCTTGTGCCCAATATTATTCGATATCTTCTCTATAATTCCTCCAATTTTCAATGCTTGGAACATCCCATAAAAGGAGTTATAGAAAAAATGGCAGACCTTGCTAAATTCTGGCTTATTCTAGAGAGAGAACTTGTATAGCATTCCACGCATGGAATATTCGATATCTAGATACAAAAATGCTAAAAAAATTACTGCGGATTGTACTATATCCAATTCAATTGGTATCACTGAATTTGGATCCTCTATGAAGAAGTTATGACATTTTTATCTGGAACACTTGTTTGATACTAGTTTCAGGACTAGCCAAAAACCCTATTTTCCACGGAGTGTATCTCAGAAAATACAACGACCCACAATCTGAATTTTTTACCATAGGTACCTTGATATTTCTTCTCAACTACCTCCAATTTTAGCTATCTTAATCATACTATACAAATATTTATAGTGAAAATGGTAAGATGACCTTTAAATAACATACCTTAGAACACATCATCACAAGACTTCATCCTCCCTTGGAATTTCACCATTCTTTACTTCATCTTTCCTCTAAAATTCACCTGAGATATCCTTGGTTACCTCAAATAAGAATCACTTACTCATATAGAATATATTCAATAGAATGTGTGTGTGAATGTGCTTATGAGTCACTTCTTGAGGTGTATATATACTTTTTCTAAGTAACTTATTTATTTAAATTTAGGGCTTCTTGAAATTTCTTGTTACAACCACTTTACCCTTTCATTAATTACTTGCAATGAATTAGGGGATTCTTAACCCATATTTTGGGCTTCTAACTTCATGACCTCATAACTCCTCAACCTTGAGGAACCACATGGTGTACCACCTATCACTGGAAACGACATAACGAGGATAGTGTAAATGCAAGTGACACACTCATAGACATGAAGGATAATGTAAATGTAGTTAACACACTCATAGATGGATATTCCTCGTCATGTCATTTACAATGGTAGGTGGAACACCATGTGGTTCCTTACGGTTAAGGAGTTATGAAGTCATGAAGTTGGAAGCCCCGAAGAATGGTTAAGAAGTCACTAAGCAATTACAAGTTATTAACTAAAGGGTAAAGTGGATGCAACAAGAAGTCCTAAAGTTAAGGAGAGAAGTTACTTAGCAAAGGTATAAATACACAACAAGAAGTCTCTAATTTATACATTCACTTACACAAGTTTATTGAATATATTATAGTAAGCAAGTGATCTATTGGCGAATATGAAACGACAAATTTGAGGTAGCGAAAGAGTAAGGAGAGTGAAAGTTTTTGGATTGTAGAGGAGAGATAGGTTTTTATGTAAAACCCTAATTTGGCTGAACCTCGCAGGTCAGACTACTGGTGTCCCACGAGGCAGCCCTGCAGGTTGTACGTCCCTTGTCCCACAAGGCCCCGCTAGTTGAATTCTCTTAGTCCTGCGAGGCTAAGGTGAATTTGGGGAGGATGATAGTACCACGTTGTTGAGGATAAGGAAGAGCTACAAGTCTATAAAATAGTGCATCAGGTCAAATACAGGTTTAAAGGTATGTCTATATGCATGTTTTGAAGGTTACATGTTGATGATGTTATGGTGTGCATGCTTGAGGCATGACTTTGGTATCTTGTTGAGACATTGGTAAATGATTGAGGCACATCTTATGTGCATGTAGTGAGGCATATTTATGGTACATGTATGAGGTACATTTATTGATGATAGTAATGCATGTTTGAGGCACTTCTTGATGAGGTTATGACACGTGTTTGAGATACATGCACTATGAGTTTTGGTATATTTCTTGAGGCACATATTGGATACTTGGCATATGGTTTGTTGTATGGTATATGATTGAGGAAGATCATGAGTGATACATATGCATTTGATTTTGTGGTACATGCTTGAGGAATGGCTTGGTGTTGTTGGTACATGTTGAGAAACATCTTGGTGATGTCATGGTACATTAGAGACATATCTTGTCTATCTTGGTATATGTTTTCGTATATGTCATGGTGATGTTATCACATAATTGAGGCACTTAATTGTTAATATAATAGTATATGGTGGCATATGTATGAGGCACATCATTTGGTACATAGTTGATGCTTGGTACATGATACATGGTTTTGGTATACGATTGAGGTATATGGTTGATCATTGATGTTATGGTATCTACACTTGGCATATATTATGGTACATGATTGATGATATTGAGACACATCTTGGTGATGTTATGGTTCATAAGTTGATGATGATATGGTACATTGCTAGAGGTACTTCTTGGTGATCTTGATTCATGATATGGTATAGGTTTTGGTACATGGTATGGTATAGGTTTTGGTACATGTTTGATGCATGATATGGTATAGGTTTTGGTACATGGTTGATGTACATTTTATGGTACACATTCTGATACATGGTTAATGCACATGGTATGGTGATGGTTTTGGTATCCATGTGAGTGGATCTGATTATAGTTGGTTGATGATGGTATATCAGTGACAGAGACAGTGACAGGGATAGTGATAGATTGGATGATTGGTTGATCATGAGTTACATGTTGATGTGACAATGACAGTGACATGTTGTTGTATTGGTAGCAGTGGCAGTTATAGGTTGATTAGTGGTAGTGACAGTTTGAGTCTACACTTATATTTTAGGGTAGTTGGATGGGGAAAGGAAAGGGGGTTTTATCCTCCTTCTGGTTGGTGCCATAAAATTCAAATATATTTACCTTCCTTCAGGTTGGTGCTTGTAAATCAGGGGATCGTATCCTCCTTCCAGTTGGTGCCAGAGAACTCAAGGATTTGGATCTTCCTTCAGGTTGGTGCCTATAAATTAGGGGGTTGTAGCCTCCTTTCGGTTAGTGTTGAAGAACTTAGGGAGTTGTATTTTCCTTCAGGTTGGTTCCTGTAAATCTAGGGGTCAGTGCCTCCTTCCAGTTGGTGCTGGAGAATTCGGAAGTTGGTGCTTCCTATGAATTTATTCTTGATATTTATAAGAAATCATTCCATGGTTTTATCCCATTTGGGTTTCCACGTAAATTACAATGTATTGTGTATCTAAGGTTATTTATTATGCACTAACGAATGATACTATTTATGATGCAATGATATATTGAATGCATAAGTGATAAACTATTGAATATTGATGATAAAGTTGAAGTTTATATATACTATGATTGAAAGTGGTAAAAAGTGCACATACTGATTCACCCCCCATCTCATTATTCCAACAAGTTGATGTAGCTGGGATTCTTGGATCTTCATCTTTGATACTTCTTGGTCAGTTTTGCATTGGATCCTGAACAGGAGTGGTATAGCTCGAGGGACCACATATAAGAGAAGTGTATACACTACCTTGAGTGGTGTATATTGAGGGGAATGAGAGATTGTTGGTTGGAATTGTTGCAAGAATTATAAATTGTAAAATCCTTATGTGTGGATTTTGGGGTTGAAGTTCTTATGTATCTATGGTTTTTGGGACAGAGTGCCTATTTATTTATGTTAGGTTTGGAATGCCTATGTGATATTTGGTTGGAGGGCCTATATGTTGATTAGAGGTTGGAGAGCCTAGAATTGTGATATGTGTGTCCACATGTAGGGTTTTGTGCACTAAATACAACGAAAAAATAAGAGGTGGGGGGGGGATGTAACATCTCCATTTTTAATCCCCACAAATTATAATGTAATTGTATAAATGTGATTTATGTTGGTGAGCCTATATGTTTGGGAAAAGATCCCATATTGATTAATATGGTTGGGGGGTGAATTGTATATTATGTATAATTTATAAAACAATAATCGTTGGTTTCCATACGAGAGGGATGAAAATGATGGGGGGATATGATTCCACAAGAGAGGGGGCTAAAGGGGAGATCCAAGGGAAACCCATGTCATTTGCTTGAGATAATGTTCCATTACCATATAATCCTCCCTTTGACTTATTAGACACTCAATCATTGAATTCATGTAAGAGGGTGGGTGTGAGAAGTCACACCCCCTAGTTATTGGTAGAATGGGGCTAAAGTACAATCATCTTTGGGAAGGGTGAGGTCAAGCAAATAAGGGAGAAGAAGGAAATTTGTATGGAAAAAGGGATAGTTTTTTACATGTTGAGTTTTGGGGTAGCAAGGGAGGAGTTGAGTGTTGGGAAGAGCACCATACATGATGTGCTTGAAGGAATCCATTGTTTGGCTATGTTTATGCTAGAAATGTAGCATGTGTGCCTACATAAATGAGTTTTGTTCCTATTAAGAATTTACCGTGGAGGAAATGGCCCAAGATCTTTGGGAAGGCTATTGTGAACATTCCTAGAGCAACTGAAAGTTCCTGGAGTCCCTAGCTGAGATATTATTGTCCAACCGAGTGCATTGGAATCTCTGATAAATCAATGGTACAACCCGAGGGACTTCTTGCAGAGAAGGGGGTACATTCCTTAGGTTGTGTAGGTTGTGTGGAAGAGAGATAATGGATTGGAATTGTTGTTGGAGTTTGGAACCTAGGTTTTTCAAATATTGAAAAGGGAGAGTGGATAGTCAAGAGGGCCATATATCCTTGTGGACTCATAGCCTTAGTTTAGGGGTGGCCTGCTATTGATATTTGGAACAACAATGCCTATGGATTGGAGGAACGCCCTTCGTACGTAGCTAGTTGGTTATTTTATAAAAATATAAAGTCGTTTGTTATGTTTATTATGTTATTTGGTTGGGTAAATGGTTTTGTATGAATGTTGTGTGTTTGTTGTTTTGTTTGAATAGTTGCATTCATGTTCTAAAATATGTTTTTATATGCATTTTAAATTATGGGCCTATTGCCCCTTGGTTTATTTTATATGTATGGGGAATTTTAATTTTCAAGTTAGCAGGAGAGTATGTTACAATAAAAAATAACCAAGAAGAGTATGTTGTCCTGATTGACCTACTGGCTAATGCTACTCAACTTTAGATTCACCACTTCAACGTATTCCTAGATTCTTAGCTTGTCATCTCTTAGTTGAATAATGTTTACCACATTTTTGATCCTTTCCTATTTAGAAAGTACCTGTAAGTAAAACTTTTGTCAATGAATTTTGACTCCATAACATTCACAAATATTCCTAGAAGTGTAAATCAATTTGTAGATAATATTGTAAACAAAATTTTATATTGACATCTATCGCATTAAAACATTGTTTATCATCATCTATATTTTATTATCATATGCATGTTTTTGTCATCATCACATAAAAGACCATGTAATACAAATAAATTATTACACAAGGCACATTCATCACATCATCAACACATCATGGAGAGTCATGATTTTTTTTTTTTTGTGTCTGTCTACATTTTCAAAAATTAGGGTACATCGATACATCCAGTCAACCCTCACTATGGCTGAACCAAGACACTACATGTGTCATGTACAAAATGGGGGCATCGCCCCTATCAAATTGACATATAAAAAAATGTAGGCCAAGGTCATATATCATACACTCTATCTACATCACCATTATGATGGAAAGATTTGTGGATCTTCCCTTGGTGGGCGTAGCACCTCAACCCTCTTGGTTAATCACCCTCATTTATCCCTAATAGTTTCTCACCTCATCAACGAGTTCCACTATGGAGTAGTCTTAGTGCAGAGGTTTCTCATTTCATCCCCAAGATAAACCCAATATACCTCATGGACCTCCCTCAAATCCATATCAAAACACACCTACACTAAGAACTAAATGTGTAGACGAAGATATTGAGTTAAGACCCCTTACTTGGCTCTGTTGAAATTGAAATCCGCTTTTCGATGCACGTATAGATAATTATAGAACACTATGGTCTCCACAATATCACATCCACGTCAACACAAGTACTAATGAGGTGGAATTGTGGGCCCTACTCCATTTTACGTGGCCCTATCAAAATGTTCCTCAAGTGTGTATGGGAGATCAGAAGCCCTATTTTCAAAATTGTTTGTGTCATTTAGATCACCATCTTACTCCCTTCATAAAGGTATGATACCTTCAGTTTCCCCAAAAATTTCCTCAGGACTCCTCGTCTTGCCACTAACTTAAGAATTACATTAGCTCATTTCCTTTATTTTATTATTTCACTTACCTCATCATATTTCTTGATTACTAATATTTTCACTGTAGGTATTTGGTTTCATGTTTGTAGGTACTTGTCAAGAGGCTCTCTTTATCTCATGCATACATATGGAAGTTCCATTCACCCTACTCCTTTAGGTATATACTTCTTCAAATTGGAATTCTACAACACTCCCTTTGATCTTATTACATTAACCAGTTCTTTCTCCATCACATATGACTCTAAGATATCTTTTCCCGGTTATACAACAACTTCACCTAGTTCGACATTCATTTATTGTCTACTAATTGGTAGTATTCAATCCCCATGGGTTGTCTTGGTTATTAGATCGCCTTAAAAATTGACACCCATGATATTACAACTCATGGGATAGGATTTTGGATAGTATACACCTCAGAGAATGAACCTCATACTTCTTCTCATTATCTTGCTAGCTCATACCCATGGAATCCTAGCTATTTACATGTTTCATGGTTAGTTATTTTGAATTCATTTATACATTTTCATTGGCCCCTCATCTCCCCCAATATCAGTAGACCATTTTCATTCCAACTCACCATTAACATACCCCCAAGGAAACTCAACCCAAGGGCCCCTTACCCCCATTTTCTCCCCCTACTCTAAGCTATTTGATCATTGGGGCACCTATCTCTATGTTTTCACATTCAACCCAATTATTTTTTCATTCATTGGTAATTGTACAATTTTTTTTTTATAGGAAGCAATGATACCCATTCCATCACACTCGATGTATTCATTTCACCTAACAACAATACTAGTCATTGTTTGTGGCACCTCAAGTATCCCAGTACCCTTCACTATGATCCTCATATTTACCACCTTAAACTACCTATCCATTTACATTCACTACATCCTCAATCCCAATTTTACACACATTTACCATATCTAATTGTCCCCCTAACATCATATCACTTTAATTGAGTTGGTTTTTGACTATAACCATTCTCATTCATCAATTATGCTCCACCCAAGGGCAGGGATGATTTTAGGGGCTAGATTTATCTCATGGGCTAATTTTCCATGTTTTTCCAAAAATGAGATTCGTTATTTTAAAAATGATTTGCCCAAATTCTATAGGATAAAATTATTTGACCTTAAAAATCGCCAAAAGTTTATAAAACCTATATAAAATACTTAGAAATTTGAATATTTTTTTAAAAATATCGCCAAACATTTATAGTTGACATATGAAGGATTAGTAATATTCGCTAAGGTTTCTACATTTTAAAATAAATTTCCATTCTTAAAATCATCCCTGCCCAAGGGAAGTCTTGAGTCTCATTCTCAATGACCTTGTCCATCCTTATTAGAATTCCACTTCCATTATAAATGGGTCTTTGGTCCATCTTCAGTTGTTTTCAAGGGGCATTTTGTCCTTTGCAATCACCTCTTCATTCTATCGACATCAACTCTCCTTTTTCCAAGAATGTTGTGGTATATCATTTCCCATTACCATAAAAAATGGTGATCCATGGATGAGACAAAGAGAATAATCATCTCTCTCTACTTCCATTGGACCCCCTGATGTTCAACATCAACACATATCCACATCAATTTGGGTCTTACCTTGAGATAGTTACAGTTTCCAGTTCCAGTCGAAGACCCCTAGGCTTGACCGACCATCCATGCCATCAAGTACAAACACTAATTACAGTGGTTCCTTTCACATTCCAAGTAAGGTTCTCCTCATAACAATTCTTTATTATTACCAAGAACCCCAAGGGAGATGCATATTTTTCCTTCATTGATTATCTAGATACAACATCATTAGTACTTTTTGTTACACATCAAAATTACTCACTTCAATAGTGTCACAAGTGTCATCATTACAAGTGTTGTAAGTGGTGCATCTTGTCCACAAGTGTCACAAACATAATACTACCATATTGCCTATGTCGTTCCTCTAATGACATCATAAGGACACTTAAGACACCTCAAAGACTAGTTTTGAAGAAGATAAATCAGTTGAAAAGAAGTACAAGCCTTTTTTCATTGGAAAAACCACTCAAATATGGATTTTGGAGAAGAGCACTCCCCTACCCATGGTCAAGGAGTGATAGTGCTCCTTGGGTCTCTTTGGGGGAGATTTTGAGCGCTCTATGCACCCTTTTGGGGTAGCGCTACCTTTTCTGAGTGAGTTTTTGGTTTGTTGAGCTAAAACAGGGAAGAATCCCCTCAATTTCTGAAGGTGGTTGGATTCAAATAGAAGATCAAGGAATGATCTTAGGTAAGATCCTCAACTGAAGTAGAAGAATCCTCAATTTATCCCAAAGATCTATCAATTGGTTGGGCCTCTCCAAGGTTATATAAGGAGGCCTCCTCATGGTGAAAGGAGAGGTGGAGACTAAAGATTGATACCAAACTTATGATCTTGTAAGTGGTATTAATAGAGGAGATGCCATCAAATAAATCAGTGTAGATTACTTGAGAAAAGGGGTTGGACAAGGAGAACTGGAAGAAGTTGTTGCACCTTCATCAAAGGATTGTAAGTACTTTTACTTGTTCTCATTAATAATCAATGCTTGGCCTATTTCTTTCAAATTTATGTTCATTCCACATGAATTTGTCTGCAGTATATGGATCTATATTTGAGATAATCTCAGTATAGTAGGAAGTCCATTGTATCTTTGTTTGTTATACAAGACCTATCAGGGAGCTCAGGATCGAAGCTCAGCCTGGACTTTGCAAGGACAAACATCGTTAATAAGGTACATATCTTTCTTCTTCTCATTTGTATATTAGCTTGATTAGAAATAAAAGGATGTTAGTGTCCAGGTTAAGCACTTTTCTGTCTTTGCCTTAGGAGTCTAGAGACCAAGAGGGAATGTGCTTGTCCGCAGGAGGATTCACCTGTAACAGAAATCGATGACTCCACTAGGGAGGAGCTCTGATTTTTGTTTCCATTCCTAGATCTTGTTTTGGCCCTTTGCCCACTCATTTGAAATTATCCATACTGCTCCATACTATCTCTTTGATTCTTAGATTTGTTTGATTGCATCTTTATTTCATCATCATCACCCTGATTTGCTGAGCTTGCTTGATTTTTTGAGTTTCTGGGAATTTTTATGAACTTTTGAAGCAAAACGCTCTCCTTCCCTTTCTATCAAAGTGTTAACACTCCCTATTGGTCTTACACAGAGTGTTGGAACTCTCTGGTTCCCCTTACACTAGAGCGCTACCCCCTTTCTGTGAAAAATCCTCTAGGTTTTTTGCACTTTCTCAGGGTCTCATACTCTCAATACATCTTGGTCTTGGCCTTCAACACCATGTTTTATAAGAATTGATCCTCTTTGGTTTGGAAATTTGACATTTTCTTTCCTTGCCTTGAAGTCACTCTTTGTCTTTGCTGACCTAGAGTTAAATTGTTGTTTTCTCTTCATTTATCTGACTGAGTGAAAGATTTTGTGAGGAAATCCAAAGGTCTGTGAACTTTTCATTTGATCTTTGAGGTCAGTTTTCCAACATTTCTCTTTTGTTTGAGGCTTTTGTTCTTGTTTGCAAATTTGGTTATCTTTGTCTTTCTTGTTTATTCATGACGAGAGTGCATTTTTGTTTGTGTGAGGTTTTCTTCTGATTGTTTAATCCTGAAGTCTGATTGATGCTAGAAGTTTTACATCTGATTATCATTCACATACAAGCAAAAGGACATATTTTAGTGATTGGTTTGGATATTAGAAGGCATTTATGAAATTTTTTAGCATTTCATTGGATTTGATTGAGAAACAATTGTATGAAGATGTTGCATATTAGTATTTGATAGTGAAAACAACTCTTTCTCTTTCCCTTAAATAGGCATTCATTGAAAGAAAGGACTGCTTATCATTTCTTATGCATTTTTTGGGAATTGAGTCATAATACCATCAGTTTCATTGTCATACACCCTTTGAGTAAAGAATAGCTGCAAAATGAACGTTAATTAAAAAATTATCTAGAACATTTTGTTTTTAGGATCTTCCACCAACATTAGACTAGGATTAGCACTTTGGATTAGGTTGTGAGTAAAACTCTCCAAATGTTTTCAAAACAAACATTAGCATCTTGCGATAGGGAGAGTCAAATCCAATTGTCATATAGGATTTCTGGGATCCCCCTCTCACACAGGGGTTACACACGAGGTCGCATTCGGGAGAATTACAGAGATTATCCCTCCGTGGTTCAACTATTTCTAGTGGTTGGATCGTATATTGGGGGTCACTTGAAGGTATACCCACGATTATGTGTGGGAGCCTCTCGAGTTGATTTCAGACTTGTTATCCTTCCCATACGTTCGGATTGGACTGTTGACCGTACCCGCCTAGGGGCTGACTGTGAGTTGGTGTCCTTAGTTTCCATAATCTTTAGGTACTTTCGCGAGGTGACGGTGTAGGGAAGTCTCATTGTACCTGGAATAGACATTGGTCAAACTCACTCGGGCTCCTTGGAGGGTAAATCCAAAATTACTGCGTGGAAGCTTGCACCAAGGTGAAAGTCCATTAAGCAGGTCACCATTTTAAATGTTCCACCATATCCTAGCCCCTTCTTGACTTGATCACGCGACATTGGATTTCATCAGCAACTAGTACGATCATCGAGAGAAGTTTTGTTTGCTTGGTTTTGATTCCTAGATTTTATTGGCATATGTTGTTTCTTTTCATTAATTGGCCCTAGATTTTTAGTGTGTGTTGTTATTCTCCAAGATTGAGTTTGTAGACGATAAAGGTATTCACTGATCACGTAGGATGCAAGGGCTACCTCTGGAAGGCTACCAACCCTTACCTCCTAACCCTCCATAAGACAACTACTGTGGAGAGGTAGAAAATCAATCTGATGTTGGGAGTGTTGTTTCTCCTCCGTTAGAAAATAAAGAAAGAGCTTTGGTTACAATTGAGAATCCCACTCCTCACACTACATCTATGATGGAAACCTCTCTTGAACCACTTTTTCTTCGTTTATACTCCCTTGGGAACGTCATAGACGAAGAGGTCCCACAGTTACCTGAGAGAGATTTTACCGAAACATATATGGGATCCACAGAACCAACCTTTGGTGATGAGTATAGGACTCTTGTTCGTCCTACCACCGTAGTAGATACAAATCCCACACCTACTCGTTTTGTATGGAGGACTTCATCAGGATGCAATCTCTATGACAATTTTGAATCCATTCGACAACCCTTTCCTCCTCATGACCCTCCAGTTGAAACAAGACCATCCGGTCAAACTATGAACCACCCCATCGATCAAGTCATTAACATTTCTATTACATTAGCACAAGTCCATCCTAATGTTGGAATCATCACCTCTACTCATTCCCAAGTCACTTCGATCCCTACCCCCACTTTTACAAACTTTCACTCTACAACTCCACATGTTCCGCATGATCTTGCTGAGACATATTTGCACCAGAGAATGCAACCCCTTTCCAGCCAAATACAACCGACTGGAGGGAAACCACCATCTAGCATACCTATCCCTCCTGGAAGACCACCATCCTATGGCATTCCTACCCCTCCCAGGGGACAACTCCCTTTTCATGTTCTTCCAAGAGGGAAGCCTCCCTTTTCCAATCATACCCCGATTGTTAATCGACTGCTGGCAGGGGGGAAACCTTCATTTGATGGAAACCCTTCACAATCCTGGGGAGTATCTTCAGGAGGCAAATTTACCCAACCCCATGTTGGGGGGAACTCATAGCATAACCCACAAGGAGGAGTATTAAATCCTATTCCTTATAGACCATCTTATCAACAACCTTATCTGGGCGTCCCAAACACCACCTGGAGTCCTCAAGCACAACAACCTTATCCTTCCCAAGGGTCTAATGTTTATCCTCCCCCTAATGTGTATCCACCTCTAGGATCTACTTCTTACCTTCCTCAAGGGAAACATGTTTATCCTCCTTATGGGAAATCAAATCACTTGGATTATAATGCTCATAACCCACCGAGTTATGCAAATGTTTCTCAGCCATCATCAAATCCTGCTTATTCTGTTCAGCAACAACCGTATGTAGGAGGACCTACTGGTTACAATTATCCACCTAACCCAGTTTATGGTCCTATTGGTGTTCCTATACCACACTAGTATCATCCGCAAATTAACCGACAATTACCTTTCCTTGAGACTCTCGATCTCTCAGACTTGTCTTGGTTAACCAATGATCCTATTTTTCATTCCCCAGTTTGGCCAGTTATTCCAGCTAAACTTCCTTCTGATATTCCAAAATTTGATAGAAAATCTAGAGAAGATCCAAATAACCATGTGATGACTTTCCATTTCTGGTGTTCATCAAACTCCCTCATGGATGATTCTATACGTTTGCGTCTTTTACAATGAACACTTACGGCTCTGCAGCAAAGTGGTATATTGAACTACCACATGCTTCTTTTCATGATTTCAACTCCCTTGCCATGTATTTCCTCACACACTTTCAACTACCTATTCTCTACGAGACGGGTACTGAACTCTTGACCTCCCTTCGTCAAATTGACTCCGTTCATATCTCTAACCATATTCATGAGTGGAGACGACAACAAAGGATCATCAAAGCAATCATTCCTGACATATTGTTGGCAGAGTGGTTTGCTAAATCACTTTTACCCCCGATCGCTCGTGATGTATCTATGGGTGGCGCAGTCACCGAGGAAGAAACCATTGCTCGGACTTAGTACTCAGATTTGGTTTATTCACAATATGGTACTTTGTATGAGTTTCTTCCGAATGTTTCTCGAGCTAATACCGATCCATCCAAGCCGTCATCCTCATCTCATGCGGATGGTGTTATCGGTTCCATCAAAACTCAATCTACTTCCCAATCGACCACACTCTCCTCTACCTACTCTCAAACTCAGATCTCTGAGGTGAATGCAGTTCAATCTGCCCCTTCACAATAATCTGGAGGTAAGAAGAAGGCAAAAAATAAATAAAAAATACTAATAGAAATGAACAACCAAAAAATCAAGATCAAACACCTGCTACCGAAAATCAACCACAATGGAAACTGAAACTCCCATGTATCATTTGTGGTGACGATCACTACACTTGAGACTGTCCACATCGCAATGAAGTGGCCAAACTTTTCCAAGGAAATTCACAACCTGTTGTGCTTACTCAGCCTTTTCCACAGCAGCAATCCATGGTTGCTCAAACCCCCTCTCCTGGGGGAATTTATATCCATCCTCATGATGAGGCCTCAACGAGTGCACACATTTATATGTTTAATGGGATTAATTTGACCACTCTCTCTAAGACATACGACACACCAGTTAAACCTGACAAAGGAAAAATCACTAACGGTACTGATACTTTACCAGATCCATCACCGTCCTCTGTTAGTCCTCCATCAGTTAATCCTTCGTCTGGACCAATTCATATTGAGAAACCTACGTTTGACTCTATCTTACGCCCTCCTAAGAGAACTATTCATAAATCTACCTTTAATCCTAGTTCATGTGCCACCCAAAACTACAACATTATTGAAGATTTGGCTCAAGCACCATGTGTTATGTCTGTGTTAGAAGTTTTACAACACTACCCCAGTCAACGTAGAACTCTCTTGGATGCTATTGGAGCTATTGATCCCGAGTCATCCAACCATATCATGTTTAACCTGGACAATTATACATCTCGACTCTCCCACCAACTTGCTTTCCAAATTGATGTTGTTGTTCACAATCAACAAATTCACCGAACCATCTTGGATGAGGGAGCCTCTACTTGTGTCATGTCTTTAGCATGTTGGAAAAATTTAAAATCACCCACACTTAACAAATCCCCAACGATGTTACGTGCATTTGATGGGAGAGGTTTTCATCCCCATGGGATTTTACATTCCCTGCTCGTCTAGTTGGGTGGAAAAACCATTATTGTTGATGTCGAGGTGGTCGATGCTCCCCTCAATTACAACTTATTACTTGGAATAAGTTGGGTTTATGCTATGATTATCATTTCCTCATCGGTGTTTCGATGTGTACAATTCCCTCATTAGGGAAAAATTGTCACTGTTGATCAGTTATATTTCTATACACATGATGCTCGAGCTCCCACTACCAACAATATTCCATTCTTGGGAGATCATAAGATCATGTATGAAAGCATTGGTGTTGTCTTTCTAAAGGATTCTAGCCTTATGGGTACCTTCCCTACACCACTTCCACTGGATACACATCATATTTCCACCGTCGATATGATTTCGACCATGGCTTATCAATCTTTGGAATCATCTGACCCTTGGATTGTACCTAGTCCCATGGAATTTGATGCGCTAGGTGACACCATGCCACTTAGTCTAACCTAAACATCATACGTTTCTACTCAATCTGTCTCTCCCTCTTCAGATGACCAACATCTATTGGCACCCGACAGTTACTCGATGCCATCACGGTTAACTTCCTTGTCATCTGCGATCGACTAGATTTCCCCAAAATTCTCCTCTAAACTATCTATTAGGGAAATGATGAACATTGTCATCCGACCCTTGGATTGCACCTAGTCCATTGGAATTCGATTAGGTGATGCTGGGATAATCCAAAAATACATAGTCATGCGTTAGAATAAAAAGATTATTAATTTAGAATATTAAATTACTAATTCAGAATATTTGTTAAATAAATATAGAACTTTAGAGATACATTATTGTTGTAAAAGATAAGACTCTAGAGAGGTGTCGTGTATTAGGCTCTAATTTAGGAGATTTGTTTTAAGATAGTTAAGAGATAGTATTTATTGTAAATGGACACTTGTTTATTTAATAATTTATCCATATATTGAGTTTGTTAGGATTTTTAGCCTATATATTTCTCATTGCAAAGAGTATTGAGTGTTGTGATGTAAACTCTGCAATGTCTCCTATGTACCTTTCCCATAAATAAAATTCGTGTGTCTGAGGACACTTCGGCCTTTATTGTGGTATCAGAGCTCTATTAATGTTGTTGAACTGAAGAAGTGATTTGTTGATCGACGGAAGAGATCTTTGTGTTACAGACCAAGGAAAGTCGGCGCATACTCTGTGAGTAAATCGGTTAGTTATTGTTAAAAAGGAAAAGAAATTGTTGATCGAAAATTGTTTCTGGCATAGTAATCTTTTGTTTTAAAAGAATGCATTACTGTCCCTATCTCCTTTATAGTGACACAGCTGTTTCCATCCTTGTCAAATAAGCTGAAAGCCTTCTTGAACTCAGAAATCTGCTCCTCTGTAAGCCTGTTCATCTTTTTCACAAAATGCCAACAGATAGATTACCAGAGAAACCATAGAATGCGCACTGATAAATAAATTATTTGCTCGCAAATAATCTCTGACTAGCTAGCCCAGGATCAAAATCGATCTCACTACCTCAAAACATATACGAATTTCAATCAATCTGTATCACTTCGGCAAATATTTGCGCGCAAATTACAGAGCTCCAGCATATTTCTGTGGTATAATTATGTGGTATAATTCCGTGTGCGCGAATTCTATGTGCGCGCACACAATAATTCATTATTGTGTCTTCCTGAAAGATTAAAAACTCATGCCTTCAACCATTATTCAGATCCAGAGCTGCTTTAGATCTGCGTGACCCCGAATCTACACAGCATGAATGATAAAATCGCGTGCGAATGATAAAATCTACACAACGTGAATGATAAATTCATCCATTTTGGGAAAAATCCGTGTTGATTTCTGTGGATTTACTGATAACAGCGTGAATGATAAATTCATGAATGATGACAGCATGAATTTAAATGAATGACAGCGTGAATGATCTGTGGATGCATGTATATCAGTGTTGATCGCTCGCGTACCGCTTTTGTCAGAATTATCAGTAAATTGATCCAGATCCAGATCCGTGTGCAGAAATCCGGCCATTAAAATCGAGTACATCCAGATTAGTATCCATTAAGATTGTATCCAGATTAGTGTGTATATCCATATTATTGCGTGTCTAGATTGTATTTGAATTATTGTTTGGAAGTTCAAATGCCATGTATGCATTACTTGAGTTGATATTGTAAAGGACACTGGTAAGAAAAATGTTCAGATTTGTGCAGAGTTTGTGTAGACAAAGAAGGAGCGAGCGATAAATGAGCAGCCAAATTACATTATATGCAGTTCGAATATTTTTGGGTAATCAATTTTGTAACTCAAAGTATTTTACCTTTGAGGGGGGTGATTTGTTTTTTTGCAAGAGTTTCAAAGAAAATTTTTTTTGTAAAGAGGAATTGCCGATTTCGCCGACAAAATTTTGAAAGTTTTTGGAAATTTGATCGAGCCAAGTACAAAGCTCAGCTCTCTCACTTTTTTCAAACCACCGGCACTAGGTCGAGGCCAAGCCCCGATAGATCGTTCTTGATGTGATGTGTTTTGTTCATCTTCCTTGGTGTGATTATTTTTGGTGCGTAAATTCACTATAGTCAAAATGTCAAAATTAATCAATTTATTCTCCGGACCTCGATAAACTTGAAGGCAACTAAATCTTACAAAACTTGAAACGAATTTCATTGAAAGTACCTATTTACAATGAACTTTGCTGATATCCGTAATGAGGATAATAAGCCCAATTAAACTCTAATGATGCAAATGACATTAGCAAATGGGTGTCAAAAATGCCAAAGCATTAGCACTTATTAAAGCACGCCACCATTGTCGTACTTTATTGAAAATATGATCATGCGTATTCCGCCTTGAAAGTGTGTATAAAGATTTATTCGACAATTCCCAACCAAGAAAGTTGATCTCTTCAATTAAGTTGCTTCAAATAAAATTGATTGAAGGTTGATACCATATCACATTTCCGCACTCTAAAACATAAGGTGAAATATTAAATGCCGGATTTCAAGCAGTAGAAGATAGTTTTATGACTACAATCTTAATAGCGGGATTGCCTTCTTTCTTCTTATACACATTTTTAGAGACTTTACAAGTCAATGGTAAGTTAGACAAATTTACATTTGATGAATTAAGTGAACTATTGTCTCAACCCAATAAAGCCATAAGATGTTTTTCTCCTCGGCAGCAATAAGCAGTCTTCCAAAGGATGACAGTCATAGCAACAGAGGAGGAGGAAATTTTGTACAAAGTCGCGGAAGAGGCCAACATAGAGACAAAAGTCAAAAGCAGAGGGGAACAATCAAGGCGTAGGCAAATCACTGGCGACCCAGGGAATTTTCAAGGAAGAGGAAACAATCAAAGCAGAGGATGTATTTCAAGGAAGAGGAAATAGTCAAGGCGAGGTTCTTTCAAAACAACAATCAAGGCAGAGGACGCACTCGTAGCTCAGAACTAAAGCAAGCGAGGACGCACTCTTTTGAGGACGTAATTCTCGCGAGGGAGAGATCTCAACAAATTGTTTGCGTAAGGTGTAACAAAGTTGGCTTCATTATGCGTGGGATTGTCGTGACCTCCATTGACAAATCGCTTAAAGTTTCAACAACAAAACACAAGACAATTTGCTAATGATCTATTGTGGATGATGTGATTCAGACATGTGGCTTACTTCATCTTCAACATTGCTGCATTTCAAATCACTTTCAAAGTGATTATGAAGATGCTTCGATTTTAGATTTATGGGCATCTCAACACATGACTTTCGGAGGACGTGACTTCTTTGGGATTTTAAAGAATGTCATCTTAATCCTGCTTTTCTTGCAGATCATACTCAACATACTCCTTATGGAAAAGGAGTCACTAAAGTTTATTTACCTGATATTAGAGAACCTAATTAATTTCAAATGTTTGGTATGTACCCACTTTCAAAAGAATTTGTTGTCTTTAGTCACAAATCGACAAGCAGGACATCAAGTAACTATGGAAGATGGCTTCGGTGAAGACTAAATTCATTAAAACAAAAATAAAAACGCTGATGACACGATATGAAGACGAAAATTTGTTAAGGATGAAAGGAACAGCTATTCCAAGACATTCAGACTTTACAGGATCACCAACACGTGTATCTCTCCCATCGCCAGGTATTGCGCGAGCATGGCCATCTTAATTTTGGAAAGTCCTATTCCCACCAGTAAAAACAAGGGATGGTTAAGGGACTTCCCACTTTCAAAAAGGATAGTTCAAAATGTGAAGCATGCATTTATGGCAAACATAGTCAAGAGAGTTTTTCAACAAGCCATGGCTTAAAGCAAACTGGAGGGCTGTAAACTAGTTCATGTTGATAAGTTTCAGGGACCTCGAAAATCAATTTTCTATAAGGTAAATATTTTTTAATTTCCTTTGTTGATGATTTCCAAGAGAATATCTTGGGTTTACTTCGAAACGTGTCGGTATTCCACAAAGTTTAAGATTTTTTGCCAACTTGTTGAAAATGAAGTTAAAGAAAAGACTGGTACACTCAGGACCGATAATGGCTGAGAATTCACTTCGAATGAATTCAACAATTATTGCAAAGAAAATGGGATAAGAAGACAACCTACTATTAAATTTCTACACTCCATGGAGTCTAACTAATGAACCTCACTTTGTTAGGAATGGATAGATCTATGTTGAGTTTTAAAAAGGTTAAGTTCTAAATATTGGGCGTAAGCTATCCATACGCCTATATACTTAAGGAATGACTCAACCGCTTCTTTGGATGGAATCACACCTATGAAGCATGGTTTGGTTTCAAACCTCTAGTTAAACATCTTAGAGTTTTTTGGGTCAGTATGTTATGCGTTAGTTCCTAAAGAAAAATGAACCAAGCTTGACTCAAGAAGTTTGAAATGTACAATGATTGGGTATTCTCATGAGAAGCAGTGCGGTCGACCTTTGTCCGATGGAAAATTTACGAGTGTGGGATGTCATCTGATGAAATGAAAGTGTGCGATGATCAAATATAAAAGTCTTCTCTTCAAAAGTTAGAAGCTAAAGAAAATCAAAGAAGAGGAAAAGTTCAAAGTTCACCAAATTCACTTAATTGGTAAGGAACTTGATTTTCCTCTTTCATCCAAGATGTTTCATCCAGTCCGGTTACTTCGACAACATCCGGTTCTTCCAGCAGTTCATCTGAATTTCCTAGCAGCGGCAGTTCTTCATATAATGATTCTCCATCTCCAAATTCTTCAACCGACGACGAACATCAGTTCACATTAATCCAATTTATAATAATGGTAATTCGGATCCCCAAACTAGTGAACATCAACTACCAAAGGGGGCAGTTCAACTTTTGAAAGATGTAAGGCCCGATGAGCAAAATAAAACCGGAACAAGGGGATCACAAAACAATGAAGGGAATTTTGCCTTAGTAGCAAATGATTTTATTGAACCTTCAACCTACAAGGAAGCAATCAAACATAAAGAATGGAAACAAAGTGGTTGAGGAATACCGCGCTATTGATAACAACACTTTGAAACTTGTTGATTGTCCTCCAAGTGTTAAACCCATCGACTATAAATGGATTTACTGAATCAAGTATAAAGAAAATGGCAAGGTGAATGAGTATAAAGAAAATGACCAGGTGGATAAGTATAAAGTAAGACTTGTAGCTAAATGTTTTGCGCAGTAGGAGGGCATTGATTATGAGGAAAAAATTTCTCCTACAGCTAAATGGAATACTATCCGATTAACACTTGCATTGGCAGCTCAGAAAGGTTGGAAAATTCATCAAATGGATGTAAAAAGTGCTTTTCAACTAGATTTACAGAAGATGTGTATATGCAAAAGAACCACCCAGCTTTGAAATTGCAAGGTAGAACATAAAGTCTCCAAGTAAATTAATTAAGGCTTTATATATAAAGCAGCTCCCTCGAAAGCTTGGTATACCAAAATGGATGAATACCTTAGGAAGGTTGGTTTTCATCGCAGTTAATCTGATGATAAGTTGTATATCCGTCACCGCGCCGGTTTGACCGGTGATTCTTGTCATGTTTGTAGATGATTTGCTTCCGCCACAGTAACAAGAAGATCATATATTGCAATGTGTGAAAAAGTATTGCTACGTGTTTTAAGATTTATCGTGATTTTGGGACCTTCACCACTATCTTCTGGTGTTGAAGTATTCCAACGGCCCCATCATATTTTCATTTCTCAATGTAAGTGCTGCTGTAACTTCTTCGGGTGCAGATCAGGGAGCCCTCTTAATTCCCCATATGGAACGTTCCGTTCTTCAAAATTTGAAGGGGGAATTAGACAACACTTTTACCTGGAATAGCTGATTATGCTTTGATTTACCGACAAACACTCTGCATCTATCTTGTATACAGATTCTTTTCTCTTTTATGCAACAACCCCGGTGACAACACCTGAATGCAACTAAAAGAGTTCTTCGATATATTCAAGGAACAAAATATTTTAGTCTTCTTTACAAAAAAACTAAAATTCTTTTGTATTCTGGTGGATTTTCGACAAGGCTCATTTTGTGAGTATTGATGATCGTGCATCAAAATCATGTTATTTAATGAACATGGGGTCGGCAGCTAAAGTATCATGGAATTGTAAGAAACAAGCTACAATTGCTACTTCTACGTTAGGAAGCGTAATGTATGTCTCAAGACAGCAACATGTGAAATTGCCGTTTCATTTGGTGGATTTTAATGGGTGGACTTGGGCATTTGTCAAATATAAGCTACATCATTATTCATCAACAACAAGACAGTTATTAAGCTTGTTAAGAATCCAGCTTTTCATTCAAAGACAAAGTAATTGGACACCAAGTATCATCATATCAGATCGCTTATTGCAAAAGATGTCATCAAGCAAATTTATTGTCATTCAGAAGATCAAATCTCTGACATTTTCACAAAACCCTTGGAAGAATAAAATTTAATAATTTCAGGGATGAACTTGGTATCTTTTGTAATGTATTTTTGGATCATAGTGGGGAATGTTAGATAATCCAAAATACATTTTATCATAGTTTATGTTAGGGAATAAAAAATATTATTAAATTTAGAATATTAAATTCACACAGAATATTTGTTAAATAAATATAGAACCTTAGAGATACATTATTGTTGTAAAAGATATGACTCTGTGTAGGTGCTAGTCAGATCTTAGGCTCTAAATTAGGAGATTTTTTTTAAGATAGTTAAGATAGCATTTATTGTAAATGGACACTTGTTGTGATCCATATCTTGAGTTTGTTAGGACTTTAGCCTATATATTGCTCATTGCAAGAGTGTTGAGTTGTGATGTACCTTGCAATGTCTACCCTATGTAATTTCTTTTCCTATAGCAATAAAATTGTGTGTCCGAGGACACTTCAGCCATTAGGTGACAATTCACACTTAGTCTAGCCTAAACATCATACGTTTCTACTCAACTGCCCTCTTCGGGGATGACCAACATCTATTGGTAAAATCACGCTTACCATGCCATCGTGGTTAATTTCCTTGTCGTCTGCGATCGACTAGATTTCCCCAAAATTCTCCTCTAAACTATCTATTAGGGAAATGATGAACATTGATGAGCTACCTGGGATGATAACCATCAAGCCGATCTTCTCTTTTTATCCTGAAGAAATTCTCGGTGGATATGGCAGCACTCTATCTTCCCTCCTCGATGTTGATTTTGCATTGCTCTCCCATGACTTCAACTTCTGCTGATTTGGATCCGTTAGTTGACATGATGATCTCTTCTATAGGGTTGATAGAGCTCTAATTTACCCCTATCGCACCCCTCAACATGTGTTCCTTCCAGAAAATTATTCTTCCATCCAATGAATATCTCCTCTCTGGAAGCCATTGCTTTTTTCCCTTGACATGGTTTCCCCTTTCTTTTACCTTACAGAGAGTTATTCTCTTGGAAGCCATGATCAAGGAGAGTCCACGAGCATAGTTTCTCTTCTCTATAGCAAGCTCGTTAAAAAACGAAACAGAGGTCACGATCATAGTTTCTCTTCTCTATGGCAAGCTCATTAAAAAATGAAACAAAATCTTTGAGCATAGTTTTCCTCTCTGTAGCAAGCTCGTTAAAAAATGAAACAGAAATCTGGGAATTGAACCCAGAGCCCTGAGCATAGTTCTTTTCCTATGTCAAGCTCGTTAAAAAATGAAACAGTCACCTCTCTTGAACCTTATTTTCATCCACCCTTATCCTTTTTCTCCATCTCATAGAGAAATTGGTGACAACCTCAAAGTCGGTGAATGAATTGAATCTTGGAGGGCAAGTCTCCAGCCTTTGATGATCATTTTGGAGTTAAGCCACTAGCTTTCAAGATGGGGGCATACTGATCTTAGTCTTTGTTCTTTCTCGTTCTCGAAAAAACATGGGAATGTAAACGAGTAGACTTTTATCACTTTTTTCGGACTCAGATGGATATACCAAAAAGGAACCCTTTGGAGTCGTCTTTAAGCTCTTTTTAGACTCTCTAAACATGAAAATATTGCTGAGTGATCTTGCTTCCTTTCGCACTCATTAAAAGGTTTGAAAGGGTGTCTTTCGAGTTATAATTTATCTGTTTTTAGGACTCGTGAGACTAACATTACAAAAAATGACAACATTGGAGTCGTCTTTAAGTTCTTTTCAAACTCTCTAAATATGAAAAATCACTGAGTTTACCTTCTCTGGACTCGTTAAACAATGATACATTGAAGTTCCCATATGGGACCGAACCCTTACTTCTTCCAGTTCGCTAAAAAAAGGAAGAGGGACTTACCAAAGGTGATTCATATCGATCATGTGTTACCCTCTTTGAGATCGTTAAATTAAAAAGAGGTACTTGTCTATCTGGATGGGGGAAAAATTGAAAGCCAAGCAGTTTTTGAGAACACTACCAGTAGCTCTTACGGTCACGCTTGAACACAACACTTTGTCTTTGCATGCATTTCAATCCATTGAACCTCTGCACTGAGCCAATCTTCTGATTTTATTTTACTCCTTTGGGTCATCTGACGAAAGTCATAGCATCCACTGCATTATCAAGTTTTGGTCCATGTCACATTTCTGCTGATGTGCCTCAGTGTTCAAGGGAAGTATCTGCCTTGAGAGTCAACCACCACAAATATCATGTTTCAATACACGTGTCAGTCCATGTTCATTTGATCTACCAATTACATCTTTATGTCTGTTTCGTGTCGTTGAGGGGGGATACATCAAGGCCCTCCTTCGACGACTCTATTCATGTCGACTTCAACACATTATCCAGGAACTAGACTTAGAAACTAGTTAGTACCTTGGGACCTGCATGCCTCAATGGCAGGGCTCCTCATGTCCGATAGTGGGTTTACATATTTGAACTCTGATCGGATGATTCCATGGATGTTTGACTTCATATTATCCATTCACATTCGTTGGAATGTACTAGAGTACCTTGGGAATCATTGACATCAATGGTGATTTCCCTCGCGCTTGTTAATGGTTTACATCATTGACCGGTAATCAAGTGGTTTCTACCATGTTTGACATCAAGACATCTATTCACATGGTTATATTTGTACTACATCGGGATCGGTAAGAAGACCCTGGGTTGAGTTTTCACTCTTATGTATACTTTTCCTAGGTTGTGAAGGAGTTCTTTTGAACTATGACACATATACTGTTACATAGATCCACTTTGTATTGGCCATGGCTATGTCTTGTCATCTCGTATATCCATTTTGTATTCTTCGTGGCTACAATTAGTTCATGTCATAGAGTATATATCCACATTGTATCTTCAGTGGCTATACCTTTTATCAATATAATTATGGATCCGCAGTGTATTTTATGGCGGCCATACCTAAAAATGATTTATCACCCAAGCATAGGTATGCCTGCCTTGGGTTTGAAACATTTCATAATATTTGTTTGATGGTTCTGTACATCTTTTTCAGCCTCTCTGCGTCCATACCCTTGCTCGAAAAAGTTTATAAAGTACTTCAGTCATCATTGTCTTCTGACTTCGCACTTTGGGGGGCAATCTGTTACACATAAAAATTACTCACTTAAATAGTGTTGCAAGTGTTGCATCTTGACCACAAGTGTCACAAACATCATACTTCGATATTTCCTATGTCGTGCCTCTAACGACATCATAAGGACACTTAAGACACCTCAAAGACTAGTTTTGAAGAAGAGAAATCAATTGACAAGAAGTACAAGCCTTTTGCCATTAGAAAAACCACTCAAATATGGATTTTGGAGAGGAGTGATCCCCTACCCACTGTCAGGGAGTGATAGTGCTCTGTGGGCCTCTTTGGGGGAGAGTTTTCATGCTCTATTCACCCTTTTGGGGGAGCGCTACCTTTTATGAGCGATTTGTTTTTTTGTTGAGCTAAAACAGGGAAGAATCCCCTCAATTTATGAAGGTGGTTGGATTCAAATAGAAGGTCAAGGAATGATCTTAGGGAAGATCCTCAAA
>SNQJ01S0011324.1:0-15392 GCA_010110895.2 Picea sitchensis | reverse complement strand
CCGGGCCAGTGGAGTCCAAATACGGTATTAATTCTTGGTGGAAGTTAACGCCACCTTTCCAGGTGCCTTCCACCGCCATCGTGGTCTCTTTTTCTGCACATCCCCTCTCAGCAGTCCTGCAATAAAATTCATAATGTTATTCACATTCATTGGCCTTTTTCCTCAAGGTCCATTTACAACACATATTCACATTTATTAGTTTTCCACAGTTCTTGGCCATTCCAGTTATATTTTTACAAGCTGGGGGAAACAGGGTGTTACAATAGGAAGTAGCCAACTAATTTCAATGGTAGAAGAGTGAGATATAAGATATTAGAGAGTGATTTTTCAGCAGTCCTAGTGGATGTAGCATAAGTTTATAACAAATGAAAAACATCCTTGGCTAAGATAGATGCCATAGTGTCTCAAGCAAGTTAATAGCATATATAATTGAATCCACTTTAGACAAATGAAATATCTCAACAAATCATGTTTTCCTAGTGCAACGATTTTGTTTCTCCAATGCAATTTTAGATTAGTGCTTAATCTATTGGGTTATCGAGTATTAGATATAATATTTTGATCCACTACTTCTCTAGGGGTGTAATCCCTTTTACAACCTAGAGCAAGCAAATCCAACAAGGTAAATCTAGGAGGGTGTAAGCCCTTTTAGTCCTCCTAGCAACCTTGAAAAAATGGCTTATCCAATAAAAATTAATATGAACTTGGTGGAGGGTGTATGCCCTTATACTCCTCCAAGATTGTTTTAGACAAGAAAAATATGAAAAAAGAAGAAATTACCAACAAATGCATAAAATTCCTTACCAATTCCACAAGATAGTAAGATAAAACCCTCATTTACCAAGTAAATTCCATCAACATGCAAGAGAGAAGAATCCAAGAGGGTAGCGCACCACTTAGCTCCACAATAGACAAGATAATATTACAAAATTTGCAAAAGAGAGAGAGAGAGATAGACCAAATTCCCAAAGAGGGAGAACATTTCAGCCAAGAATGTCTTATTCTCAAGTGAGAATGTTATGAAAATGAAATGATCTAGGTCCTTTATTTATACTAGAATTCAAAATAGAGTTTGTCCACATAAATTTAGGGTGAAGCACAATTAGGGAGGCCTTTCTCCTCTAATTTACCCTTCACAATTCAAAAATTGATTTTACACAAGAAGAAACCCTAAAAAAATGACGCCATGGCCCTAAAGGGTGATGTTTTGGCATTTTGAGCAAGTAGTTGGGTTGTTGAAGGAGATGTGGGGCCTCCAAAGGCCATGTGTCACCATGCTAAATTTCCTCCTCTCCACAAACCATGAAAAATCATCATCAAACCTCACCACCATCACCAAAACCCTATCCCCAAGGGTGATGTCAAGCCCAAAAGTGTTGTGCTTGGCCTCAAAGGAAAATCATTGGGCAAGGTGAGGGATACATATMTTATTTCAAGGTGTCTTCTATTGCCTCCAAAGGAAACATCCATMATTTATTATCTCTCAAGGTGTGGGTCATGTCATCCACTTTGTGGGCTTCAAGCCCCAATGAAGGCCCAATCTAGGCTTGTTCCTCCAAAAACATCCACCAAACAAGGTCCTACAAAGACAAATGAATACACCCTCCAAGGGTCTCAATTCAAATGTAGCATTCCAAGTAAAATCACATTTAATACAAGATCCATCTAATCATGTCCATAAAAACTACCTTTTCAAATCAAACAAGTGCTCAAAGACCCTATGCAACTTACCAAGTTTGTGAATGGGAGGGTTGTCATGGTGACCTATTGGGTGAGTCATTCCTCAAGTTAAGGAGTGTTTCCTAGGTGGACTCTCTATAATTCATGCAAATAATATGAAGTGGATGGAGGTAAGAAATTTGTGCATGGGGTTCATGACATACAAGGGTTCATATTATCTTATTTATGGATGCCTTTGTAGAGGGTGTTTTGCACCTTCGTTTTCAATGAAACATTTTTCCAAACCCATTTCATTTCCATTAATTAATTAACATGTTCCCATATTGAAGCCAAAGAGGGACTTCTACCTAAGCATGAAACACATTACCCCCCTTGACTCTACACTGGTCACATTGTGCTTCCCCAAGTTGAATACAATGTGTTGGACTTCTACCTAAGCATGAAAAACATTTCCCACACATGCTCTACCTTGGTTGGCATGCTTATTTAGTTGTTTGTATTATAGGTCCCATTAGTTTTTTGTGAGAGACATTTCAATGTCCTAGGGATCCCTGGGTGAGCATCTAGAAGTTTTATGATTGGATTTTATCTTTTTTCCAACTACAAGCCTCTAGGCCTTCAACCCCTTCTTCCCATGAAATGAGGTACAATCCCTTCTTGGGTCAGTACATTCAAAAATCTCAAATATGAGGAGATGAACAGGATGAAGTGTAGAAAACGATAAGTATGATCAAGAATGGTACGATGACTCATCAATAATTCCTCCTAGTATCAAACCTTTCCCCAAGGTTGACCACTTAATAGGACACAATGTCAACCACCAAGGTGAAATAAGGCAAGGAGAATAATTTCCAAGAAAACATTCTATAATCAAGAGAAGTTGTAAAGAAACATATTCAAATGCCTCCAATATTAAAGTGACACTTACCACAATACCTGACTTGTACCTCATGGAGCAAGATCGATTGTTTTTCGGAAACAAGTTGATGTGGTGAATGCCAACATGATGAATCAGAGAAGTATGGTGGTGAATCGGGTCTTCATATATGTAAGTGGACATCACAAGTCAATCCTTCCCTTGACACTCCATGACTGCAACCTAAGGTCCTCGAGACATCATCTCCTTAGTTATCCCTATAAATGGGTGATAACAAGGGGTAACTTGTTTTTGAGAGAATTGGAGAATCAGTGTCTATGGTTGAGTGGAACGTCTGAGATCTATAGCCAATTGGTGATTTATCAAAAGATAAGTGTTTTTTTTATATATATTTATAATGTTTAATTATGATGTGTATATTTTTTTATTTAAATGCTACTATGAAATAATATGCTTATGCATTTATGTGCTTGCATGGATGTTCATTTGCATGACTACCTGTGAGATGAATAACATGATAATATGCATATTCATTCATATTTAGAGGTTAATTTTTATATTAGGGATAAAATGAGCTTGGTTTAGACAAATTTTGAAACTACAATATGTTTAGAATCATATTTGTGATTTTGTGTGGGATTGTTTCGAGCTGGGTGTCGAGGGGTGTCACAATGTGGTATCATAGCTCAAAATAGGGGTTTGGGTATGTTACTTTGTGGTATCAAATCCATGGTTACAACACTAGAGTTGTATGGTCCATAGAGCAACATGAATTTGACAAATTCATTGTTGTAGAGTTACAATCAACCTTGAATTGGGGAAACTAAGGGAAATTGAGAAAAATACCCAGTTTTGGGTGAAATTTTGAGTTTAATTTTTCTCGTGGGTGCCGAATTGATAGGCACAAGGTCGAATTTGACCATAGGAAGATAATTCTAGAGATTCCATGGAGGCCTAAAAAGAAAAGGATTTTTTTTAAAAATTTCAAGTTTTGGGAAAACTCTATATGAATTATGTGGAGGATGACGTGGACTATCCATGGTGGAAAGTCCATGTTGGCAGAGAATAGAAGTCATAGCATGAATATAAATGGATCATATCACATCTGAACATGAAATCAATGGCCCATATTGTTTTGGATAAAGGTAGAAAAATTTCTAAGTAAAGTGGTTCTTCATCGATTGATGGAAAGAAAGATTAGATCTCTAATGGAAAGAATGATCATATCACTGATGATAAAAATTATTCTACTTGGAAATGGTGGAAATTATTTTTCCCCACTGACGGTAAAAGTTGTTTTTTTCTCGATGATGGTGGAAAATACTTTCTCTCAGTGATGAAAGTTTAAAAGAATTGGTGATGCCAAGCTAAAAATGTTTGATGAAATTAAGTCATTTATGTTCGTCGATGTGAAGTTGAAATTTTGTTGAAGCTGAGTTGAAAATTTTCAATGTATATGAGTTAAAAAAAATTAATGAACTCGAGTTGAAAAAGTTCACCGATAAGAATTTGAGAAAATCCATTGATGTTGAGTTGGAAAAGTTCAGTGATGCCAATTTAAATAAGTTCATTGATGAGGAGTTGAAAACATTCATTAAAGATGAGTTGAAAATTTTCACTGATGAGAATTTGTTTAATTTTGTTGAAAGGCAGGTTTATTTCAGCTACTAAAACTAAAGTGAGTTTTGTTCACCAATATAAATAAATTTTCAGTCACCAATGTGAAACTCGCGTTGGGTTGCCGATGAAGGATGAATTTGGCTATTGAAACCGAAGTGAGTTGTGATCGTCGATGCAAAGTAAAGTGGAACATTGAAAGAAAAGAGGAGGAGAATGATGAAATGGTTGCAATATAGGTTGACAAGTGGACATCAGTGCCACGTCAACAATATGAAAGAATAAAAAAATAAAAAATAAAAGTCTGGAGCCAAAATCTTGTTTTGTCCACAACAAGAGTATAAAAACTCAGAACTAGGTGAAATTTTAGGGGTAGGTCTACAATGAAGAGGACTACAAAAGTGATAGTGAAGGTCATTGGAAATTTGTGCTCTAGATTTCCAAAAAATGTAGAATAGTGATTTTCGAAGAATATGGTGGTACTCATTGATAGAGGCCATGTTACTAATGAAAAATTTTCAATGAGTTAGGGGAGTGGACACGATGAAACCTAGTGGATAATTTGTCTAGATTCCAAAATTGTATAATATAATAAATTTGCTTATGATTTTATCTAACAAAATTGTTGCATGCACATTTTTTGTAGAATTAGGGTATAGTCTGGATAGATCAAGTTTAGAAATGAGGACTAGAGAGATAGATGATGCACAAGAATCATCTAGGCATGATATATTAGGGGTGAATATTATCTTGGATAATGTACAAATTGAATCAATTTGGCATAGAGGGGGAAGAGCAGAGTCTAGAGAGCTAGTAGAAACTATGAGAAATATGAAGAGGGAACTATAGGGATAATAATGAGAAGATGATAACATCCCAAGGAGACAAAAATCAAATCAACACTAGGTTGCTTCAGAGTTTGAATAATTTGCAATGACAATTGAATGAAGAGTCAAATTCTAGGCATGTAGGTGAGCACAGGCCTCATGCTAGGAGAGATAATCTCAAAGTTGATAGAAACTTTAGAAGTGTTAGTGGGCCACATAATCATCACTCTGCTGAGAATTTACCCAAAAGGGAAAATGTGTCTTTAGAGTCGGAGAACAACCCAATTATTTCTTGTATTAAGCATCAAAGGAGAAGGCTCGAGTTAGAAATTATTCGAGAGATTGGGAATATTAAGCATCCCATGTTTGATGGTGAGCATAGAAAATGGGAAGATGTTGAAACATGGTTATTGTGAATAAGAAAGTCTTTCCAAATTTAGAGGGAAAATATTCTATGTGGTGGGACCAACTAAAGCAAGTAAAGCACATTGATAAGAAGAGGATCTCTTGGAAGCAACTAGAGAAGTATTTTCAAAAGTAGTATTTGTTAGAGAATTATTATGATAAGAAAATGCAGGATTTCTTTGAACTCAAATTGGAATCTATGTCAATGGAAGAGTATGAAAAGAGGTTTCTAGAAACATGGGTTCAAGCCATAAATTTTTCATAACAATTTTCAAGCAAATCAACAAATATAACTAAATCAAAATGAACCTAGAGTGTTATATCCTTTAGGGAAAGGTCCAAGGTAGCAACCCATTAAATGTTGGGGATGTGAGGAAGATCATATGTATGAGTATTATACTCATAAAGGTGATAAGGTGATAATTTTGCATAATATTTAGGAAGTTTCTACATTGAAGGATATGGGAAAAAAGCATGTCAAGGATCTATGTAGCATTGGGAAATCATCAAACAAACTATCAACCCCACATGACCAAGGTAAAAGGTAGTATTGATAATCAACCTATATCTATTTTAATTAATTCTGGAGAACAAATATATAGATCCTAATATAATTGAAATGTTTAAGGCATGAAAATCCTTAGTTAGTTTAGATAGCTACTAAAACCAAGAGAAGAATCAATGAGCTTGTCAAGGATTTCCTAGTGGACATGAATGGAGTCAGCACTAAGGAAGATTTGAATATCATACCACTTGGATCATATGACTATTTTATTGGTATGGATTGGTTGGAAAAGAATCACGTTGTCCTATATTGTTACAACGAGGCTTTCACATGCCTTCATGAAGAAGGAAACTTAAGGTAAATTTAGGGTATTCCAAGGCCTATATCTATCATGGATATTTCATCCTTATAGTTGAAAATAATTTTCAGAAAGGGATGCTAGTTATATGGAACGTATATAGAGGATCCATCCAAGGACAAGGTGCCAAAATTGGAATATTTTCTAGTCTTGAAAGAGTATGATGATGTGTTTGGGGAATTACCAGGGATGATTCCAAAGAGATATATTGATGTGTCCATTGATTCGGTGCCTAGAGCTACCCAAGTCTCAAAGATTCCTTATAGAATGAGTTCACCGAAATTCATGGAATTTTGGGTGTAGATTGAAGAGTTATTGAAGAAAGGATATATTCACCCAAGCATTTCACCTTAGGGAGCACCGATGTTATTTGCTAAAAATAAAGATGGAAAACTAAGATTATGTATTGATTTTAGGTATTTGAATAAGTTCATAGTGAATAACAAATATCCCTTACCTAGAATTGTTGATCTTATTGATTAGTTGAAGGGAGCCAGCATATTTTCAAAGATTCAATTCAGGTTAGGGTACTATTAGGTGAGGATTAAGGAATAATATATCAGTAAGAAAACATTCAGAAATAGGTATGGCCATTATGAATTTGTAGTGGTGCCTTTTGGGTTGTCTAATTCTTGAGCTATTTTTATGTGCCTAGTGAATGGAGTGTTTCGAGATTATTTGAACAAGTTTGTAATTGTGTTCTCGGATGATATTGTGATCTATTCCAATATAGAAGAAGAGCATGAGAAACACTTGAGGACAATGTTGCAAGTCTTGAGAAAGCATAAATTGTATGCTAAGATGAGAAAGTGTTCATTTTATAAGAGGAAAACTCATTAATTGGGTCATATAATTTCAAATAAAGGTATAGCAGTAGGTATAGAGAAGATTGAATCCAATAGGGCAGGACCAATGTGAAATAATGTTTCAGAACTAAAGTCATTTATGGGTCTCACTAGATATTACAAGAGATTCATATAAGGCTTCTCTAAGATTGTCCAGCCCATTACTTATTTACAAAATAAGGGGGTCAAATTTGAATGGACACCCAAGTGTGAAGATAGTTTCTAGTTATTGAAAGAATTGCTTACTAGTGCACTAGTGTTGAAGATTGAAAATCCAAATGAATACTTCTTGGTGTGCACAAATTCCTATAAAGAGAGCCTGGGTGGATTCCTTACTCAGAATGGTCATGTTGTATGTTATGAGTCTAGGAAGCTCAAGGATCATGAATTAAATTATTCCACACATCATTTGGAGCTTGAAACCATAGTTCATGCATTGAATATTATGTGGACACATATTTAATGGGGAAAATATTTGAGCTAAGGACATAACACAATGGTCTAAAGTATTTCTTTGAGAAACCTACTTTGAATGCTAGGAAAACAAGATGGCTTGAATTTCTATGTGAATATGGTTTTTATATCAAGCACATAAAAGGGAAGGAGAACAAGGTTGTTGATACACTCATAAAGAGGGTGCATAAAATGCATGCTACAATCATTATCATGTGCGCGTATGATTTAATGAGTATAATTTTAGAAGATATTGGCTTAGGTATACACTATTTATAGGAAAGAGAATGATTGCAGCAAGGAAATGTAGAACAAAAGTACAAATATTACAAGCTAGAAGATGATGGATTCCTCTTGTTTAAAAACAATGTTTATGTTCCTAACTATTAGGATTTGAGGAATTTGGTATTGAATGATATGCAAAATGTACCCTATGGTGGAAACCCAAGGTACTATAAAACTATTATAGTTGTAAAAGGACAATATTTTTGGCCTAGAATGAAAACATATGTGGCATATTACATAACCAAGTGCTTGGAATTTCAAAATGTAAAGGCTAAGAACATACATCCAGTAGGATTGCTGCAATCCTTTCCCATTCTTGAATGGAAGTGGGAAGTAGTAACTATTGAATTTATCACCAAGCTTCCTAGGATGACAAAAAAACATGATTCCATCATGGTAGTGGTGGACAAGTTGACAAAGGATATGCATTTCATTCGAGTAAAGTTGACACATAAGGTAGCCAACATTGCTAAGATTTGTATGAAGGAAATTTATAGGCTTCATGACATGCCTAAGGAAATTATATTAGATGGATGTTCCAAATTCACATCAACTTTATGAAAAGTATTTTTTAAAGGATTTGGGATAAAATTGAATTTTGCTACAACTTATCACCCAGACTCTTATGAGAAAATAGAGAGGGTAAACCAAGTCATTGAAGATTTGTTGAGGATGTATGTGATGGATAAGCCTTCTAGGTGGGAAGATTATTTACATTTTATTGAATTTTATTACAACAATGGGTATATGGAATCTTTGAATATGAGCTCATTTGAAGCTCTATATGGCCAAAAATGTAATATTCTAGTGAGTTGGGATAATCCAGCTGATAGAGATATCATTGAACCATAGTTTCTTGGGGAAATGGAAGATAAAATGATTAATGTTAAACATAATTTGAATGCTACCTATGATAGGTGAAAAAGTTATGTAGATAAAAGAAGAACACATAGAGAATTTAGAGTAGGGGAGCATGTGATTTTAAAAATGAAGGCTAAGAAGATCTCGCTAATATTGGGAAGTTTCCCAAAGTTGGAAACAAAATGTTGTGGTTTGTTCGATATTGTAGAGAGAATATTCCCTATTGCATAAATTCTTGCATTACCTGCATCCATGAGAATTCATAATGTGTTTCATGCATATTTGTTAAAAATATATATTCTTGATCCTAACCACATGATTGATTGGAGTATGGTCTAGGTAGAGAAAGATGGAGACTTGTAGATGGAACGAGTGTGCATCTTGGACCAGAAATGCAAAGTGCTCAGGAACTGGGTCATCATCCTAGTAAAGGTCCAATTGATCTAGTACAGTCCTGAATATGCCATGTGGGAGAATGAGGAGACTATTGGAAATATCACTATTTTTGACTCACTAGTTTAGAGGTAGTTAATTGGAGCTAGTTCTATTTTAGACTATCACTACTATGCATGCATTCCTAAGAAAATATCACTGCTTGTTTGCTTCCTTAATTATGGAATGTTCTTTCCTATATGAGTGTATATCACTCATTCATTGTATTCACATTGATCAGCTAATTGGAGTAGTGTGAATATATTTTCACATTCTTCCATATATTATCCCTCATCCTTTTCTTGATAAGATGTGTTTATATTTTGTTTATCTAGGTCTCCTCTGCAGATTTCCATGAAACATTGGCATGGTATCAGAGCTAAGATGCTTGGAGAAAAATAGAAAATATAGAGAAGAGGGAAATCAGAGTTTTGAAGAGTGTAATCTGTGTATATGACAGTGTCAAACCCTCTCCCTATCGAAAGGTGTGACAGCAGAAAGTGTTGTACCCTCTCCCTGTCGAAAGGTGCGACAGTCACAAGAATACTTATGAAATTAATTTTTTCTGATCTGTGTCACAATGTCACACTTTCTGAACTACCAGAGTGAGAAAATAAGGCCAGTGTCACACTGTATCCTTGAGTAGGGTGTGACGCCCTTCAAAAATTGATCTTTTGCGATGATTTCTATGGATTGTTTACTTGCAAATTGAGGGTTAATTTTCAGGGTTTTCAAAATCAATAAGAGGGATGGATACAAAACCAATTCTTCAGTCAAATTTGGTGATAATTATCACACTATACAATTATTTTGAATGGAATACGAAGGCCAAATTCCAACTCAAAGAGAAAGGATTGTACAATTTTACGATGGATAAATAAACGAAACCTACATCGACAATTGAGAAGACAAAATGGGCAAACCATAAGGATGAGGCCACATGACTTATTCTTGAATTAATTTAAACTAATTTATGGTTTCATGTTGCCACATGAAAGACTCCAAAYGAGATCTATACCACCTTGGAAGGTCTCTTTGGAAAGTAGGATGAGATGAGAGKTCATATGCTTGAGGTAGAGTTGAATACCTTGGATCCTAAAAGTTTTGATAATATACATGATTTCTTTACCAAGTTTAAATATTTGATATTGAGCTTGGAATATTTTGATATTGATAAGTATAAACAAGAGGAAAAACGTATTCTAACAATATTGGCTAAGTTAGGACCATAACATGTTGTCTATGTCTCCACTTTCTAGCAGATATGTTTTGGGATCAAAGTGGAAGATTTCTATGATGGAGAAGTTCAATGATTCTCTCACACATGAGCAGGAGAAACACATTCAGATGGGAATAATTAAGTAACCCAAAGAACATGCACTCACCATGCAATATGGAGAAGGGTCATCCAATCAAAAATCCAAATAGAAAGGAAAGGAGAAACTGAAATAAAATGAGGGATATTCCAAACCATTTAGGGATTATTCAAGTTCCAAAGACTCTTCAAATTCCAAAGGAAATAAGAAGAAGGGAAAGCAATGCACTTATTTTCATAAACCAAATCATAAATAATCCACATGCATGAATAAGAAAATTGATCTTATGGCATAGGTACTTCAGAAGAACAAACTTGAAAACTTCATTGCTGAAGGAGCCAAGAAGAAGAAGGAAGAAGAGCATGCTCCTAAGAAAGGTAATCACCATGCTCTATTTGCAATTAAATTCTCATCTAGTTCATCGATTAATGATTCTAGTGCCTCAGATCATATGGAAACCAAAGAGGAAGTCTTTACTTCTTTGAGTTCATGCTCAAGACCACCTATTCTCATGGGAGATGATACTCCAATAGCAACGGTAGGAGAGGGAAGAGTGGAACTCCCTAATGGTAGTTTTAAGAATGTTTTACATGTTCCAAAGATTTCTATAAATATACTCTTAGTTTATCATATCACTCTAACATGTAAAAATGTTGAATTTACATTAGATTCAGTTTTTGTACTTGACATGCATGACAATTCCATTATTGCAATTGGTGAGGTATATCACAAATAAATGTTGTATAAAATCACTAAGTTTGTTGACCATGACTCCTCTTTACTACTAACACATTCTGATGATAGTAGTAGAGTATGGCATGAGAGATTTGGTCATTTAAACTTTAGGTACATGCAACGAATTTCCAAGAAAGGAATGGTCAAAGGCTTCTCAAACATTCAATTTTCTGAAGGGGTTTGTGAAGGATGCATTCTTGGCAAGCATACTGAAGAGAAGTTTTAAAAAGGGAAGGAAAGGAGAGTCTCCTCTTCCTTGGAGATTGTTCATATTGATCTCATGGGTCTATTTCCACATCCTTCCATCAACAAAGCAAGGTATGTCCTTTCATTTATTGATGATTAGCCACGCTGTACTTAGGTTTATTTTCTCAGGAAAAGGTATGAAGTTTTTTAGCATCTCAAAGACTTCAAATATCTAGTAGAGACACATATTGGCAAGAAGATAAAGATCCTTCGTATAGACAATGGGGGAGAGTATATCATCAAATATATTCATAATATTTGGCATGATTCTAGTATCCAGTTGCAACATACAGTTCCATACACTCCAAAATAGAATGGAGTTGTTGAAAGGAAGAACATATCTCTCAAGGAGATGGTCACTTGTATGTTACATGCGAGGTCTCTTCCTTCCAATATTTGGGCTGAGGAACTTAACTTTGTTGCTTACATAAAGAAAATATCTCCTCATATATCTGTTGAGGACATGAAACCTTTTGAGGCTTGGACATGTGACAAACTAGATGTCACACACTTCCACATCTTTAGATCTCGTGCATGGGCCCATATTCCTTTTGAAGAGAGGAAAGCATTAGATCCACAAAGCACACCTTGCATATTTATGGGATATCCAGATCATGTGAATGGGTACATGTGGATTGATCCCTCTATAGATCAAATCATCATTGAGCACAGTGTTCAGTTTGAGGAGAGTCCTTTGCATGCACCACTAGTTCAACATGCATATACTCTTGTGCTTCCATCAGTTCTAGACATCAGAGATGATGATTCCATACACTCAAATAATACATATTTAGAATCAGAGGATTTTGTACATGGAAAAGAGTAGGTAGTATATCTATATGAGGAGCCAATGTTGGATCTTCAGTAGATTCCCAAGTAGGCATAGTCCACACTTCAGGATCAGGTGACCTTGCAGAGGATCCAGGGGATCCATTGGATTCGAAGAGGACTCGATCTCAACTTCAGGATCCTTCTCATGTACTTTCATCTTTTGAACCAGTGATTCCCATGCATTTCTACATGGTTCAATCTTAAGATCCACATACCTACATTGAGGATGTGGGAAATCCATTATGGGAAGCAGCCATGGAGGAGGAGTATGACTCACTCCTAGAGAATTAGACTTGTGATCTAGTTCCACTTCCACCAGGGAGGAAACATGTCATACAAAAATGGGTCTATAGGACCAAGAAAGAAACAAATGTTCAGGTGAGAAGGTATTAGGCAATATTAGTTGCAAAAGGATTTCAACAAATTCATGGGATAGACTATAATGAGACCTTTTCTCCTTTAGCAAATATGGACTCCATTCGCTTGGTTCTAGACATTGCAGTGGCCAAAGGATGGGAAGTTCATGAGATGGATGTGAATAATGCTTTTATTTGTGATGATATTTCATAGGATATCTACATGGAACAACCATAGGGGTTCATTCAAAACTCATCTTTATTATGCAAATTGAAGAATTCACTCTATGGCCTCAAGTAGGAACCTAGATCATGGTATGAAAAGATGGATTCTTATCTTCTTTCACATGAATTTTTTAGATGTAAATCTTATTCCGATGTTTAGATGTTGAGGACTACTGACTCTTTGAAGATTTTAGTACTCTATGTTGATGATATTTTGATCACTGGTAGCTCTACTTAAATCATTGTTGTGGTCAAATATATTTTGCATGATAGGTTCTCTATGACACAGATGGGTCCACTTTGTTGAGGAAAAGATATGAATTGATCTTACTCAAGCAAAGTAGACGAGTGTAATATCCCTAGGCCGCACCCAATTGTAATCTAGATGAAATGTACTTAAGCTGGTGAGTTGTTTTGATATCATTTTGTATGCACATTCCATGGCATAGTGCGCGAAGGTACTACGCAATGAAATGATGAAGTGTGCACATTCCAGGATACCACACGCAACATATTAAGTGCACGTGATTGTGAGGCCAGCGAGCCTTTATGTTTATGCTATGTTTTGTAGGCTGGTGAGCCAGTGATTATAAGCTATGATGCTTATGTTTTGATTAGGCCAGAGAGCTTAGATGTTAAAGGCCAGCGCACCTATTTTGTACATGTCTCATAATTAATATAAATACATCGTTGTGCGCAGACCGACCACGGTAAAAGAGATGGGGGACTAAACTCCACTAGTTAGGGAAAGGGAGGGGATAAGTTAAGGAAAGGGGCTAAGCTAGGGAGCTTAAGCCAAAAATAAATATTATATTAATATTTCTTAAATCATAAAGTATGGATAATTATTTTTATCCTAAGTTCTAAATTTGGGTACAAGTGGGCCAAAGTAGCTCCCAACATGACAAGTGTTAAGATGGGGACATTCATACATATTGTTGGGACTTAGTTCATTTCAGAGGATCTTGCCATCATTCCTTCCATCATTCAGCCAGCCAGTCAATCATCCATGAGTATTCACACCCATTGAGATATCCTTCGTATTTTCATAACTATACTTGAACCTGTATCCATATCCATCTTTGTGCTCGTGTAGCTGGTTAGTGTGGGATTTGGACTAAAGAGGCGGGTTTTCAGGCCCGTGAGAAATTCTCTAGGTGATATAATTGTTGGGGATTGATTTCCTGAAGGTGTTGAACTGTAGCTACAGTGCTCTGAGACTTCCTGCTCGACCTGTTGTTGAAGCCCAGAAAGGAAGTGGGGCAACCGAAGGACTGTTGAGAAGAGAAGGGGCACACTTCATGGGTGGGATAGGCATGTGGGGAATGAGGGACTGTAGGTTGTTAGTTGATTTGGCACCTGATATGGAGTCTTTCCTATTTTCCATGAGCCTTTAGCCTGGTTAGGAATCCCTTTACCTGGGTGGAGTTTAGTCCTAGATCGGGGGTGACTCACTGTTGAGAGTGATGAACAGTGCGGTCTAAGGCTGGGAGGTTCGTGGAAGGTCTACATGCAGTTGGTGATATTCTCACAAAGACAAGTTTCAATTGTGTGATAAATTTACATGCTACATTGTTATTTACATGTTTATTTTTATGGGTTTATCCTATGTGTGATTATATCTGTCTGTATGTTTATGGGTATTTCCTATATATGTTGCATGTCTATGTTTACTGTTATGAATCCATGTATTTATGAAATGTATTTTTCTTTTTACGTTTTACATGTAAAGATTCTGCAAGAGTTATGCGTGTATGTATCTTAATTGCATGCATTTCAGTCGAAAAATTTATTTAGATTAGCTCAGTTGGACACTGGGTATGTTACAGTATGTTCTGCAGAGAGAACAATAAGAGTTATTTGGTGTAGCGTGGCCCAGCATGGATGGTCGGGGATGTTACAACGGGAATATCACCCTATGTTTATAGCCAAGAAAAATAACATCCTAACTCACAAGTATTAACTACGAGTGCTTAGGCTAGTCTTTTATCAACAAAAAAAGCTTGTTGGAAATTCACTTTTTATGTAATTTTTTGAATATATCAGTTATTGAAAAAAATGTAAGAATAGAAGTAAAGACACCAAGAGGATAATCAAGATAGATGAGACATAAATAAATCCTTTATTTCATTCCAATTCACCAAAGAGGCATTTCCTTACAAAATCTCGAACATAAATCTTGGACCAAAGTCAAACTTAGAAATCCCCGATGGAACATACAAAAGGACCTTTGACAGAAAACCAAAACTGAACTCTAAAAGATGGATCAACTTTCCATAGATTGTTTCCCACTCGACTCTACACAATAGCCTTTATCAGTCATGAAAGTTAATTCACAAATAGATAATTCTACAAAAACTATCAAAGATAGATCAACACCTATGAAGAACAAGTCTCTGAATGATTTGATTCAACCCTGAATATTGTTGTCTACAATAAGACCCTGCTATCACAAAACAGAATTAGGCTGTGATGAATATATGAATGAATGAAAGCTGAACTATCTCAACATAAACTCAAGAGAAAACCTTAGCATCC
>SNQJ01S0011323.1:176489-205698 GCA_010110895.2 Picea sitchensis | reverse complement strand
AATCCAGTACTAGGATAACCATTCGAATGCCATCTCATCCTTCTAGAAGATTCCCTTCTAGAAGCATCGAGAATTCATCTTTTTCCTTGCTTTAGAAAGAGTTCGCACCCTAGCAGTTCAACACAGTGTGAACTTCTCGCACCTTGGCTTAAGGCAACCTGTGAGAATCATGCATTCTCGCAGGAAAATATACTAGTGGCCTGTAAACAGTCTTCAAAAATGAGTTTTCTGGAAGAGATGAAAATAACTTTTTCTCATGAGAAAGTTCTTATGAAGAGACTGAGTACATCATCATTCATACATCATCATGATGACCAAAATCATGGGTAACACACGTCGATGCAATCTTCGACCAAAAAAAATCCTATTTTTTGGGGTGATGCACCTCTTGACCTTGTTGTATCACATTCTATTCAACCAATGGTTGAGGAAGTGGTCATATCGATTCAATATTCGATCGACCCCACTCTTCTCTTGGAGGGTGACAAGTCTAAGGAAGCGGTCAAGCCAATGCAATTTTTGGTCGATCCTGATCTTCTAGTTCTAGTTCTACACCTTCTATGCCATGTCCTTAGCATTTCTATTACTTCACCTTTTGAACAAGAGAGAGTTTTACTCTTCCTGATTTCTCTCCCTCCAAGTCTTGACGAGGTTCCCTTTCATTGGGATGGTCTTGTGGGGTATCCAGTGCCTCCGCCTATGTCTTTTCCAAGAAGAGACATTATTCGACATAACACAAAGATGATAACCTCCATTAGAACTTTGTCCTCCTCGACTTGGAGAGATTTGGGTCTTCCCGAGCTTGTGTCTGTTTTTCATAAGATACTGCAATTACACAGAAGATCGGTATGGAAGCCTTGGCCTCCCACGTGGATTTCTGCCTAGAATCTTCCAAACGAGTCTTAGTTAAGCTCTTTTCTGACTCATCCAAAAACTGAAAAGATTTCCAAGTGATTTGTCCCTTTCACACTCATTAAAATTGGATTTGAAAGATCATGAGTCCTAGTTAATCTCTTTTCCGACTCGCTATCAAAAATAGAAAAGATTGTCGAGTGAACTTGTCTTTTTCACACTAATAAATTGGATTTTAAAATATGTCTATTTGGCACAAGTTTACCCCTTTTTCACACCAAGTAGACTAAAAGATATAAAATGGGACATTTTTTGGCATTAAATTGTGAATGCATCTCATGCCCTTGCTTGCAGTTTTGAGCCTTTAGCTAGTTCTCGCTTTGCGTTATAAACCATGGCCCAAGCAGTTTGCATCCTCAACCAAGCAGAGCCTTGTTTATATCCTTCACAATTTGACACCCTATACCCTGGAGGGAACATCACCCTGAGTGTCCATCTCTCGCATGCATTTCCTTGCATTGAGCATAGGTACGTTCCACTACTGGAACTAGTTTTTCTTACTTACAACATTCGTTCCCTACTATGTATCATAGAATTCACTTGTTATGAAAAAACAAAAAAAGATGGGCAGGAAGGGAGTACTATATTGTAATTGGCAGTAGTCATGTCGCCTTTGAACATAGCACAAAGTTATTGAGTCCTTGTGTCATCATAATTTTGGGTTTAGAATGGCCTTAGGAAGCTGATCTCACTACAGAGTTTTCTCTACCGACTGGTTACTCTTCCAGTTTTTATAGAGAATGTTATTGATGCCTCCTTCATCTAATTGTCACATCATTGAGTTCATGTTGCTGGAGTCCACCATGTGTCTCATGCTCTTGTTCAAAGGAATTCTATCAACCTGTGTCGGCCACTCCTCATAAATCTTGACTTTGCATGTCGGCCATACCCTCAGTTTGTCTCAGAATCACATGATACTTTGGTCTTATGATGCACCCTGGCCCTACTTTCATCATTGGTAGGTCACCTTGAACCCAACAATCGACATTTCATCATGGGTCGTTGACTAGGTGGTTTCCCTTGTGTTCGATGACAAGACATCTATTCACACTTTGGGATTCCTGCAGTGTCTTAGATGCCATTATCCTTATTGGTGGTTTCCTCGCCTTTGTCAACAGTTTTCATCATTGGCTTCTATTCAAAGGGTCTTTTTCGTGTACCGCTTGCATTTGGCACACATGAAATATGCACAGGGTCATTGGTTCATGAACATGTTCTTCGTCCGATCTCCACCAAATCATGAAGATACTGCTTTGTTCCTCATGTTGATTGATGAGAGATGCCTTAATGCTCTCCTTTCAACGAGTCTCTTTCCATCGACTTCAGCTTATGTATTCTGGATATGAGACCTAGAGTTTTATGAGTACCTTGAGGCTTGCAGTCATTAGTGGCAGGCTCTCTCGCCATTGATAGATGGGAATACATCAATGCCTCTTGATCAATGGATCTCTCAAGTGTTCAACACCAGCTCCTTTATTCACATTTGTAGAGATGTACTCGATTCCTTGATACCTACTTTCATCATTGGTAGGCTATCTCGCGTTTGTTAACAATATACCTCAATCATCGGTAATCAAACAATGTCTCATCGTGTTCGACCTCAACTAATTTATTCACATAATGTAGACTTGCACCATTGGCATATTGTATTGAAGACTTGAAGACATCACTTTATGGACATATCTTTCCTGATCTATTGCTTCCATTTCATTGGATCAGTACCTATTTGACTTCAGCTATCATGGGAGATTATATTGTACTCCATGGTATACATACATCTTCAAATTGATTTTGAGACTGGTTTCACTAGGCCTTGTTCATGACTATGACAACTATTGGCATGTAACCGCATTTATACTTTCCTACTCATGGCCATGAACACTTGTTGGTATATTTTCCACATGGATCTGCATTGTATTCTTGGTAGCCATGTATGAAAAGTAAGTACATAATGTAATGAGCAATTGAGTTCGTCCAGCTGGTTCTCTACCACTCCACTTCTGGGTTATTTATAATGTATTTCAACCATTGCAGATACTCCTCTGATATCACACATTAGGGGGCATCTGTTATAGCAAGATTTTCCTCACCATTTCTATCTTGCAAAGAGGGCCTTTTTCTATTTCCCAACGCAGACTTATCAACCCCCCTTTGATAAATCCAGAGCTAAAAATATATATTTTTCCACATATACGCTCCCTAACTTCTTTGCAAGATGCGTATACACTTGTTGCTCCACTACAACTCGCGTATATCGGGATTTGTGCCAGAAAATACAAAATGAGGTCGGGTTTCCATGTCACAACAAAATATCTCTGATATTTGGCCTTCCATATACTGGAAATGTCCCAACTCGGCCCTTCAGTTGCATTCTGAAGGCTATAAGAGCACAATTTGAGCTATGGAAAAAGAGGAAAGCATTCAATTTTGAGAGCAAATTTACTTTGGAGAAATTACTTCATATTGAGTCTACATCCCTTTGTCCCTCAAGTCTGAACACAGTGTTCAACCCCCAAGCTCTTTCCTTATTGTCGATAGTTGGTTTTGAACCGTGCTGACACGAAAGTCTGTAATGTTGATACTTCTATTGATCAATTATTAATAGAAATACTCCTTTCTTGTCCTATCGATATCTTGCAAATATATGATTATTATCCATGGGCATGTTTGTAATGTTTATTAATGGATTGTGATATCTGATGTGATAACTCATTTTATATATTGTCACTATATACTTGCATCGCTTGTTTGTTGAGAACTTATTGCAGGTGTAAAGCTTTGAGTCGAAGTGCTCAACGGTGGAACGACATCAAACGATTAGATCAGGGTAGGCTTCTTCGTCGTATTACACATCAGTTTATATAACACATGTTGGAATTGAGTTGATTTCTACAGTCATACCTGTCTGTTGTGGTTTACCCTTAGCCATAGAGAGTTTTTCCCTTGAAACAACGGGAAACTGGCGAGAAGGGTAAAGAAGCCACAAACCCAACAATTCCTCTCCAGATTGAGAAGACGTTGGGTGAAACAATGACACGCATTCCCAAAGGTCCATTCAAGAAAGCTTCTCATAATTTGAACATGAGGGCTGCCAATAATTACTCCATTGTGGAGGATATGGCACAAACCCCTTGCGTTATGTCTGCTTTGGAGGTCCTCCAGAGCTTCCCTTCGCAGAGAAAGGCCCTGTTATTCGCTTTGGGATCTGCAGAGACTTGTAACTCAGGAGTGATCATTCGTGATCCAACTGACTTGAAGCATCATCTTCCTTATCATGTTGTGTTTCAGATAGTAGTGGATTACACCAAAAAATATTTTACACAGAATATATTCCACATAGTGGTAGATGAGGGTGCCTCGACTTTCATTATGTCATTGGTGTGTTGGAAGGCCATCAACCAACTCGTTTTGTCTCTGTCACCTACATTTCTTATGATATTCGATGGTCTTTCATTCAGACTACATGGAATCATTCCTTCTTTCCCCATGCAGTTATTAGGGAAGATTGTGTGCCTCGAAGTTGAAGTGGTCGATGCGCCTCTCGACTACAATAGTTTGTTAGGAAGGAGTTGGACCTATGAAATTCATGCAGTGGTTGCTACATTTTTTTGGCTATTGTTGTTTCCACACAAGGGTCGAATCGTGACCATTGACGAGTTGTCCTTCTCTCGTCATGACCCTTCATCGGGGGCTTTCATGGTCTCGATGATCGAAAACCCTCATCCCGACACTGTAAACATAGGGGTTTGTTTGTGTCCATCATTGATGGGTACTTTCTATTACCCCCCTCCTTCTAGCAATGTCAAGCTCATATCGGCTGACCCGACCAACCTAGGGCTGAAATTTTTTGAATGTCGTCATTCTGCACACCTTACTTTCATGATCCATGGACTCTTCCTTCCCCATCGACATTGATGGAAGGGACATGGAATCCTGGCATGTCCATGCCCTTTCCACAGTATAATTTTCTTACAACATTGTCCAGCAAGCTTCGACCGACCTTGATCCAACTCCTGCACAGGAGTTAGATCTAGTTCTCGAGCCTATCTGGGCTCAAGGTTCCCTTGCCACTACAGATTCTTTAGACCTGGTCTTACCCTCAGATAAGGTGATTCTTGAGGCATTGACTGGTCCAGACAGACCCTGGGATGATCTCCATCAAAGATCTTACTTTATCCCAGATTTAAGAAGAATAGAGGCAAGCGAATTTGTGTTGACTATGACTGTAGATATGTCTTTCCCTATTAAACCTCTGGATACTCATGCAGCTTACGCCTAGGGTAATATGGTGAGTATCGCTGAAATGATCCCTATATATATCTCCAAAACCCCTGGCATCGTGGAGAATGTTTTCATCCGAGCGGACTTCTCCCCCGAAGATATTTGAATTTATACAGATTTGTTTAAAGAATTATGCGACGTGTTTTCCTAGTATTATGAGGAAATGCCAGGAATAGACCCAATAATTGTTGAACATGAGATAACGAATTATATTGATGCCAAGTTGGTCCAACATAAGATTTGTCGAGTGAATCCTAAGAAAGAGGCAATGATTAAGGCTAAAGCAGAGAAACTGCACAAAGAAGGCTTTATCTATCCCATGCAGTTGACAGAATGGGTGTCAAACCCCGTTCTGGTTAACAAAAAATAGGGTGTGATTCGCGTGTGCATGGACTTACGTGACTTGAATAAGGCATGTCCAAAAGATAATTTTCCCACCACATTCATTGATCATATTGTCGATGAATGCATAGGTTGTGAGGTTTTTCGGGATATAACCAGATTCAGATCAAACCCAAAGACCAACATAAAACATCTTTTATCTGTCCTTGGGGCACATTCACTTATCGCAAGATGCCTTTTGGCCTGGAGAACGTTGGTGCCACTTTTCAGTGGGCCATGTCTTTTTCTTTCCACAACCTTAGACATATAGTCGAGGCTTATCTCGATGATCTAGCATCATGATCTTGTAAGAGAGTTGATCATCCCATGCACCTCCGACTAATCTTCGAACAATGTCGCTACTATCGGATTCACTTGAATCCTAACAAGTGTAGTTTCTGCATGATGTCGGGTCGTCTCTTAGGTTTCATAGTTTGGACAACAAGGATCATGGTCGATCCTCTTAAGGTTGAGGCGATAGTTCAGTTGCCTCCCCTGTGCACAATACCCCGGCTTCAAAACTTATAGGGGAAAACGAAGTTTCTTCGGCATTTTGCTGCAAAATATGCTGAGATCACTAAAGGGTTCATGTGCTTATTGAAAAAGGGAGTCCCTTTTTGTTGGGATGAAGCCACTTGACGTTCCTTTGAAGCATTGAAATGCACCCTTACATCTTCTCCTCTTCTCCGGCCTCTCGATTATAACAAATATTTTGTTGTACTTGGTCGCTGCAGAGTCGGCCATCGAAATAGTCTTGGTTTAGGAGGACAATATGCTCAAGGAGCATGTTATTTATTACCTGAGTCGAGGCCTAGTTGGGTCAGAACTCAACTATTCCCATGTTGAGAAGCTTTATTTGGCAGGAGTCCATGTTGTCCAATGATTCTGTCATTATATTCTACTTCACAATACCACCGTCATCACCGTTGTGAATCCCTTTCAATATGTGTTGACATGATGGGTCATTGGCGAAAAGATCAGTAGATGGATTGTAATCCTCCAGGAATTCGACTTGGATTTTCTTTCCATGAAATCCAAAAATTCGTTGGTCTTTGTGGAACTTATTTCAGAAATTTCGGTTGAATCTAGTGATGGCTCGCCCGAAGAATTGCCTATCAAAGGAGATCTTTTTTTGATCGCATCTTTAGACCCCAGGTATGGAGATATACTAGTCTATATCTAGATTTTGAAGTGCCCTGCCTCTGCTTCCCATGAAGAGTGTTGATGAATCCGCCATCAGGAACAAAACTATCTCATACTTGATTGCACTTTGTATCATCGAGGTATAGATTGCATTCTTCGTCGGTGCCTTATACACGAGGAAGAAGAGCTTGTTCTGAACGACTGCCATGCTGGAGCATGTGGTGTTCATATATCTGGGTTGGCGAAAGCCCAAAATATTCTACATGTCGATTACTTTTTTCCTACTTTAATCAAGAATTGCATTGAGTCAGTTAAGAAGTTCCACCCGTGTCAGATCTTCTCTCGGAATATGCGGGCACATCCTGCTCCCATGTTTCCCGTCATTGTTGTTGGTCCCTTCACTAAGTGGGGGATTGATTTTACTACATGCCACCTGGTTTCAGCCAGGGAGCATCGTTATATCATCGTAGTGGTAGACTACTTCACCAAGTGGGTTGAGTCTATGCCACCATTTAACAATAATGGTGAAACAATGACTCTCTTCATTTTTAACCGGTTAGTAGCAAGGTTCGGCATCCCAGAGGAGATTGTCACTGACCATGGCAGTCACTTCTAGAACAAAATGATGTCTGAGTTAACATCAAAGGTTGGGCTGAGAAAAGAACATTCATCACCCTAATACCCACAAGTGAATGGTCAGGTGGAAGATGTGAATAAGTTGGTCAAGACTATTCTTTAGCGGACGATCAATTCTACCAATTCGAATTGGAATTTGATGTTGTAGTCAGCATTATGGGCCTACCGAACATCTGTAAATACTGCCTTCAGTTTCTCACCTTTTCAACTCGTATACGAGCTGAAAGCAGTATTGCCTATTAAGTGCCAGATCCCATCTTTAAATTTGGCGATAGAGTTGTTGCTAGAGACTTCACCGCTTGAGGAACACCTATTATATCTCGAGTAGCTCAATGAGCAACGTCATGATGTAGCTTTGGCCAACGAGGCTCATAAGAAACGAGTCAAGTGTCAATATGATTGGTCTGTTTGTCCTCGTATTTTCTCTGAAGGCGATCTTGTCCTAGTCTACGACCAAGACAAAGACCCCCTGGGGGAAGGAAAGTTCAAACCCATGTGGTTCATACCTTTCATTGTGAAAGAGGTCTTAAAGAAGGGCACTTACCTTTTGGTTGAATTTGAGGGAAATTCCTTGGTGGAGCCTAGAAATTGGCTCTACCTCAAGAAGTATTACTCTTAGGTTGGTTGCCTAGGTGACTTCTTGTACATATGTATAGTTCTTATACATTTTTTTGTCTTTTTGTTTGATGGATGTGTCATTATTTATGTCATATTTTTCACTGTGGTAGATGTTAAGTGAATTAGAGGTGTTCTTTGGGTTCATGGACGGTGCTAGCCGACACACTCAGAGGCTTGTTTCTGTAGCTTGGGTGATTTTCACACTTGAAGGCCAGTTTCTATATTCCATAGGTATCTGTCTAGGTGACACCATAAACAAATTTGTCACCGAGTACAACGCAGTGATAGAGTTGCTTCATGATGCTTTGTTGCATGGAATTTCTCACCTCCAGGTCTACTTAGATACACAACTAGTTGTGTCCTAGTTAAATGGAGTTTACCGTGTATATAATCCTACTTTACACTGATTTTTCCTTAGGGTACGTCTCTTAGAACGTTACTTTGATTACATTACGTATATCCATGTTCCTAGGAGATTAAATCAAATGACAGATACTCTAGCTAATCAAATATTAGATTGGCATGTTGCACACATATAAAAATAAGCACACACATACACATGTTGTTACACATTATTTTGGTCACCCTAGTGATCTACTGACAACATGTGTTCATGTTCCCTAAAAGTATAAAAGAGTCTTCCTCCATGAGAAAAGTGATTTGCTTTCCTTTCTCAAAAACCATATCAAAGAAGGTTGTCGCACCCTGCCATATGCATGGGGTATGATAATGTTGGATCGTTGCACTCTGCTCTAGAGATGGACTCCGATGTCTCCATAGGCTGCTTGTGCATAGGGTGCAATGATGCTAAAATCAAAGGAAACATCAAACTTCACAAATGTTATAGAATGGAATCTTCTAGAAGATGAGGTGGCCTCCAATTGGTTTGGATCTTACTCCCTTATCTGATTTGGTGGGATCATCCTAATCTCCTCATCCATCCTTATTTCACCCTATATAAAGAAGGATCTCTTATGGAAAAGGCTAAGGTTGAATAAGATAATAATTGTATGGAGAGTTCTACTTCAGATTATTCTTGAGAGCTTTGCTTTAGTTCTACAAGCTACATTATGGATCTTCTTCATTCAAAGGCTTTGGAGAAAAGGTGTGTGTGTTAGAGAAAAGGGCCATTGAAAGGGGACCTTGCGACATCAAGTATTTGGTTGTATTCTTCACTTTATATTTAATATGATACAACAATATGTTTCTTTCCCATAAAATTAGTATTTTTTTATTGTATGATTCCTTGATCACATACATAGGTTCTTGTTGAGTATACTTTGTTTCTTTCACTTTGCTGGCTTGTGTTTCTTTGCAAGATCAATATCACATGAGCTTTGGAATGGAGAGAGGATGGAAATGGAAAGAGGAAATGACATTTAAAAGGTATGTTGTCTATCTCTTGTTAGCTAGTAAACTCGATAATTAGAGCTTATGGAAATTCTTATATTTTGTTATGTTTTGTTCTAGTTTCGGGTGAAACTAGGGAGATCTGTTTGTGTTCGCACTTACCGATTAGTCCAATAAAAAAATTGGCAACCATATTGGGGATACAAATTGTTTTTGGTTTTTTGTCTCTTATTTTATTTTAGCCTACCTTCCTGTAGTTAAATGCATTCTCTGAGTTTGTGGGTGATCCATCTAGACTCCTTGGGTCGGAAAGTTCAACGAAAAGTTTTGGCTTCCTTCTCTTTTTTATTTATGTTCAGAGATCGTCGCATTGTACTCTATAGGCAGACTGCGACGATCCTCTGACGTCACACTCTACTGGTGTAGGCTAGTGCGATGACATCGCACTGTACCCAATTGAAAGCATGTGACGACCCTAGATCGTTGCACTGTGCTCCACTGTTGCCTGCGACGATTCCTGTAGGAATTGTTGGAAAGACCAAATTTTTCTTTTTTTCACCCAGTTTTGTCTCAATTTCCTGGGTTGAACTTATGATACTAGTGTTTGAGTGATTTATAAGTTTAAATCTTGCATTTGATTGGTTTTCAGAGATTGGAAGTTTTATCTTTGTAATTTTGCAAGTTTTGCTTTTGATTTTTGTCACCAGGGTATAATCTTTGGATCTTGGTCCCGAGTGCTTGTTTGACAAAAGGTATTTAATTTGGTTAAAGTTTTGGATTGTTTTTACTTTCTAGATTTTTTATAGATTGAAAAACATTTTTGTTTGCATTTAACAAAGAGTTTTCTTATCTTTTTATTTTTGTCTACATAGTGAGTTTGATTTGGGAAGTGTGTTGAGAGTATGTTAATTTTCTTGAATTACATTATCTTTTCTCCTTTACATCTCTGGTTTGATTTGAGAAAGGAAGAACTAAAAATCATTCTTCTTTTTAATATTTTTTCACCAGAAAATTGTTGCAGTCAAATATTTCTAAGAGAAAATTGAAAAATTTTGTAACTTTTGATTATTTGGGATTTTGTTCATTCAAAAATTGAGAAATTGTATTTCATAGCTTGTGTACTTCAAATAAAGATACCTTCTCCTTGTTGTAATTATAGTTCATCGAATTAAATGATTGAATAATCATCTCTTATTGCATTCTATTGGGTCAAGGTCATACATATCATCAATTTCATCTCCATCTACCGTTTGAGTAAGCAATAGCCTCTTTAAAATACAACGTAATATTAAAATTTATTAGTAACTTTTATTTTCAAGAGATTATTTACACCAACATTAGCAAGGATAGAGCTTTGGAATAGGTTGAAAGGCACACTCTCCAAAGCATCAAAACACACAATAGTATCTTGTGATAGGGAGATTTTAAATCCACTTGCTACATTTTGTCCTAGGAAGCTTGTCTAACACAAGGGTCAAACCTAAGGTCACATTAAGACTGGAAAAGTTACTCACCTTGCTTTGTTGGTCTTGGTGTAGAGATTGCACATATTACTGGGGGTCACTTGAGAAGAAAATTTTGTGGGGACCTTCTCGAGTTGATTTCTGGCTTAGATACCCTGCCTTTGACCGTGGATCAGACTGTCGACTGTTTCCCCATGCATCATTGTAGTAATTGGTAACCTTAGTGGCCTATCTCTTTAGGGTCTTTACACGAGGTGACTGTGGAGGGGCAAGTATTCATGGTACCTAGAATCGACGTTGGCCAAAATCACTCGAGATCCTTGGAGGGTATACCCACAATTATGTGTGGGAGATTGCACCAAGGTGTAAGCCTGTTAAGAAGGTCGTCAACATAACTTTTCCACCTTCTTTATCCCAACCCCTTCTTGTCTTGATTTCGCAACGTTGGATTTCATCACCAACCAGTGACTTCGAAATAAGAAGGCTTGTTTTCTTGGTTTGATTTCTAGATTTTATTAGTGAGTGTTGTTTGTTTCTCTGGTTGGCCATAGATTTGTTCCATTATTTATTTGGTGTGACCAACATTGGCCTTCGCCGTTCATGTAGGATGCAAGGGATACCTTCAGAAGATCCATAAGATTACGTCCCTTTCCTTCCTAACTCACCAGAGGACTCTCCTAAGGGAGCAGTCAATAATGAAATAGCCTTTGAGATTGGAAGTTTAAATTCTTTAGAGGGATTCATAATTCGTATTTCTTTAGAAGCATTCAAACTTCTCGAAAATCCGTTATTGAGTGTTGTACAATATCCACAATTTCTCCAAATTAATTCATCGAGAGACATTGTTTCTGAAGAATATATTGAAGTACCTACTAGACTTGACACAGAGTCTAGTGTAGACGATCCACTCTTTCAAAGTGAGTCGTTTATAACCCCAGTTCATACTGCTAGAATTTTTAATCCTATCTCTGTCCCTATCTATTCTGTTTGGGGAAATTCTTCAGGACACGATATTTTTGACACACTAGGAATGAGTCCTAATCAACCTATGGCATAAAAAATACTTAATACGTTTGTTACCTATACAGTACCTTTAGATCATTTTACTGCCACAACCAGTAATGTCATCACCATTTTGGACCAATTGTTGGTTGGTTCTGACTCAATCCTTCCTCTACATATCACTAGCTCTACCATGGTCTCACAAGCTATGCATGTTTATGCCGAAAATACGGTGATCACCCAAGCTCCTATTGGAATGTCGCTTTTGCCTAGATAAAATACATCACTTCCCCCTGGGTATACGCTTTGAATACTTCCATTGCTAATCCTAGGTACAATGTTGCTACTGGTTTTGTTCCTACACCCGCCCAGGTTATCTCCGGAGGGTCGTACATTCCTCCTCCGCCTTCACCTGGAGGAGCTAATCATCCTAGCCCTAGTAGCTCCAATCTAGTAGGAGGCACCAACCATTTTTTCGCTTCTGGTTTTCAGATTCCTTTTGGAGGTCAACCTCAACTTAGGGGGAAATCTCAAGTTGAGGGGAAACTTCAAGTTGGAGGGCAACCTTAAGTTGGAGTCCATAACCCAACTTATGGCCAAAGTATACTTGTGTTACAATCTCAACCTTGGAATCTCCCTTTCAAAGGGAATCAACAACCATTTGGGGGGAAACATCCTCAAGTTAATTCTTTTGTACCCCCTAATCTCAGGAAACCATATCCAGGTTCTATGAATCCTACTTGGGGTCCAAATTTTTAGTCTAATGCTCCTTTCCAAGGAAGCTTCACAAATCAACCAATTTTTGTTGGATATGTGGTTCAAAAACCTCCACAACCGAATCTGTCAAGACTATCTAGCTATTTTCAAACTGATTATAGTCCTACTGGTATACCTATGAGGTTACCTCCTCAAAAATACCAGTTTCCTCAAGTAAATAGAGATTTTCCTTTTCTTTCTACTTTGGATTTACCGGATTTATCTAGGATTTTGAATGATCCTATTTTGCATTCTCCTTGCTAGCCAGTCATACCGACCAAATTACCATTTGACATTCCTAAGTTTGATGGTCGACCTAGAGAATACCTAAACAATCAAGTCATGAAATTCCATTTTTGGTTTTCATATAACTCATTGATGGATGACTCTATAAGATTATGTCTTTTCCAACGAACTCTTACGAGTTTGGAAGCTAAATGGTACATTGAGTTACCATGAGGTTTCTTTACTAACTTCAATACTCTAGTCATGTCCTTCTTAACGCATTACCAATTTCCAATACATTATGAGACATGAACTGAAATTTTGAGTTCTTTCAAACAATCCTCTTCCACTCACATTTATGATCATATTCATGAATGGAGGAGGCAAAGATGCTTAATCAAAGTTCCCCTTCCTGAACAACTGTTGTCCGAGTGGTTTACTAAATCACTTATTGGTCCTATATCCCACGATGTCACCATGGGTGGTGTTGTCACTGAAGAGAAGGTGATTAGTTGTGCTCAATATTTAGATTTCATTTATTCGCAAATGGGTACTCTGTATGACTTGATCCCTGGTGCTCCTCATCCTTCTACGACTCCTATCCTGACACCTCCAGTAGCTTCCCACGCTGTTGATGATGTGATTGTCACTTTTCACACTGAGACTCTATATAAACAAGCCGATCATAGAAATCCCAAATCTACTACTTCTACTGTACATAATACTCCTAATCCGACTCCTTCCCCTGATAAAACCTATGATGTCAATTCGGTTCAATCTACACCTACTGGTAAAAATCAAAATAAGAAGAAAGGGAAGGGTGGGAATAAGGAATATACAAATAATAATCCACAATATGAAAAAACCAAATCCCATCCTGCTGATGATAAAGACAAATTTAAGCCCCGTTATCCTTGCCTTATCTGTGGTGATGATCATTACACGGAATTTTGTCCATGACATGCCGAGGTTACTAAGTACCTCCAAGGAATCGGCACGCCTTCTACCCATGTCGTCTTGTCACAACCTTTCCCTTCTCAACAACGAACCTAATTGGTCATTCATTACCAACCATCTCCCTCTACCCCATATTATGTGCTTATGTGTACTGGTGACTCCAAAAAGAATGATGTTGAAATCACAACTTGATCCAAATATTATTCTCCTTTGAAAGAAAAAGTGGATGATGCACCACCTTCGTTGGTTCAACATCCTCCACCATCTTCACCTCCAAACGATACTCTTCATCTTGATTGATCGAGCCTAGATACAATCCTTCATCCTCCTCCCAAGGGCATTGTTTGAAATTCATCCTTTAATCCTCACACACGTGCTTCCCAAAACTAAAGTATTGTAGAAGACCCTTCACAAACACCCTCTGTGATGTCGGCTCTCGATGTCCTTCAAAGTTGTCCTGCTCAACGAAAGGCGTTGTTAAAGGATATTGGTGGAATTGATCCTACCGATACTAATTTGATAATATTTGACTTGGAAGATCATATTCCAAGGCTTCCTCCTCAATTAGAATTTCATATCCAAGTTGTTTTGGAAAATAAGAATATTTGTCGAACCGTTATTGACTAAGGAGCCTCAACTTGCGCTATGTCTGTTACTTGTTGGAAATCCATTGGCTCTCCTTCCCTGACTGAGTCACACAATACTCTTAAATATTTTAATGGTACAAGGTTCAAACCTTATGGTGTTCTTCCTTTATTGTCTATTACATTAGAAGGTAAAGTGGTTAATGTCGAGGTTGAGGTCTTTGATGCACCTCTTGATTATAACCTTCTACTTGGCCATAGCTGGATTGACTGCATGCACACAATTGTTTCTACCCTTTTCCGTGTGTTACGTTTCCCACACCAAGGAAAGGTCATTATTGTCGATCAACTAGCCTTCTTTAATTCTGAGTCGCGTACTAGCAACGTCCCTTTTATCTCGAAAACACCTCTCGGTTATGAGAATGTTGGTGTGCGTCTTCTCAAAGATTCAACGTTAATGGGTACTTTCCCCTTCCTCCACCCAATATTCCTTCTCCTTTTGTTGCCTCGATCAATATGATATCAACTTATGTTAGTGAAACCCATGATCCTTATGACCCTTGGATAGTACCTAACCTTAGCGATTGCTTTCCTTACAACGACTGCATGCCTTTAAGTCTGGTAGAACTAGCTTATCAAGTTATTCAATCGGTCACTTCTTCTCCTCCTTCTCTCTGTGATATGTCTTTCGATCCATTTCATGTGATCTTTCCTACTGACGAGATTATCATGACAGTCATGTATATGGAAGAAACTCTGTGGGATGATGGGAATCATCATTCTATTCTCTTCCTGGAACCTGAGACCATAGAGAGTTATCAATGGATTTCGACACCATCTATCGTTGTTGTTATTTCTTCTGTTCCCGAGTTGACACACGACATTTTGTATGAAGGGAACTTGAGTAATATTTACCCTACCATCCCCCTTGACATTTCGATCAAGATCAGAGTCGTGGAAAATGTCCATATCAGTGCTTCATGTTCTGTTCATGAGGTCTGTACTTATAAATCCCTTTTCCAAGAATTCAATGATGTTTTCACTTGGATTTATGAAGAAATTCCTGGTATTGATACTGATATTGTTGTGCATGAGATTAAGACATACCCGGACACTAAAATCATTCAGAAAATACTTCATCCAGTGCACTCACGCAAAGCTGCTGCAATTAAGCTTGAGGTTGAAAAAATTCTTAAAGCCAGTTTTATCTATCCTATGGCTTTGATAGATTGGGTGTCCAATCTTGTTCTTGTTACAAATAAACAAGGCACGATCTATGTTTGTGTTGATTATAGGGATATAAACAAAGTTTGTCCTAAATACAATTATACCACCCCTTTCATTGACCAGATTGTTGACGACTATGTTGGGAGTGAAATTGTTTCATTGATGGATGGTTTCTTCGGCTATAATCAAATCAATATTTTAACCATGGACCAACACAAGACTTCTTTTATTTTCCCTTGGGGAACCTTCGCCTATTGGAAACTACCTTTTGTTCTGAAAAACGATGGAGCGACTTTTTAGCGTGCTATGTCTTACGCTTTTCACCATATTAAGCACATTGTACAACCCTATTTGGATGATCTACTGACGCATTCTATGCGTCGCCAAGATTACCTGACACATTTAAGGGCCATTTTAATATGCTGTTGTTATTATCGCATATGTTTGAATCCTCACAAATGTGTTTTTGTGTGGAATCTAGACGACTTATTGGTTTTATTGTATCGATACATGGGATTAGGGTAGACCCCTTGAAGGTTGAGGCCATTCTTAATCTACCTTCTCCTTCCACACTGCGCCAACTCCAAAGTTTACAAGGGAAGGAAACTTTTTTACGTTGATTCATTCCCAACTACACTGAATTAATGAAAGGATTTACTCTGCTTCTGAAGAAAGGTTACGATTTTGTGTGGGACGACACTACAAACAAATATTTTGAAGCTTTGAAACTTGTATTAACCCGTACACCACTATTGTTTCCACCTAATTATAGTCGATATTATTTCATTTACCTAGTTGCTTCAGAATCTACCATTGCTATGGTTTTAGTCCAAGAGGATTGTTGGCATAGGGGCAGACCCAGGGTTCAACTCCAAGAGCGCACCAATAAGCCCTAGCTACTGGCCCTTTCAGAAACACCTACGAAGTAGATGCAGTCTCACCCGAAGCATCTATGTGAGGATTGCATGACATAGATGTCTACAACCAGAAGGAATGTAAAGTGGATCTAATACTAGAACAATACAACATGCATATATCACTTATCAGCTTAGATATATTCCACACATCTTATCAGATCTACCACAGTAATGCAATAAAATTGTATCAAATGACAAGAACAGAGCATCAATCACACATAACAAAAAATATATGTGGTTCACCCTCTCTCTAGGGCTACATCCACATAAATGTGTGTTATAATGTATTAATATGAAGCATACAGTTCTTGTCTGCGCTCTTAGCTAGAAGATCTTCTTTCTTCTTCTCTCTATCTCTCTCCTCCCTGTGCACCCAGCTACAGGGTTGATCTTCGCACCCAGTTGAAGATCTTACAATACAAAAGGATCTCGTACTCATCTCTTCTCTCTCTCACAATATTACTCACTCAATCACACAACAATGATCACAACACCAACAATAGTAATAACAATGACAACAACGACAACAACCCAACCCAGGTCCTCTTGACCTTTATTTATACATTACAATAGATCATCAACATCCTTAGGTCGAAACCTAAGTGTCAAAACCCTATATACCAAAACCCTAGGTGTCTAAAACCCTAGGTCAACTTGACCCACATTTTCAAGGCTTCGCCAGCTTGGCTTTCCTTCCTTCTCACGTGATGCTCCAAAGCATCTAATGGTGACAATAAGATCTGATCTCACCCTGATCCTCTTCACCCTATAGTTTCCATTGGTCCATTCGCTAAATGGGGCAGTGATTTCATGACATGTAACCCTCATTCGGCCGGGGGGCATGGATACATTATTGTAGCTATGAATTATTTCACTAAATGGGCCAAGGCGATGCCTACAATTGATAACACAAGGGAAAATGTAGCATTATTCACATTCAATCATATCATTACTCAGTTTGGTATGCCTCAAGGTATCATTACTGATCATGGTATTCATTTTCATAATTTCATGATGTCTAAACTCACTGAGAAGTTGGGTCTTCTCGATGAACACTCAACACCTTACTATCCACATGCCAATGGCCAGGTTGAAGCAATCAACAAAGTTCTCACTACTATGCTTCGATGAATGGTAGGAATTCATAAGTCAAATTGGCACACGATGTTGTTCTCAACATTGTGGTCATATCGAACATTTGTTAAGTCTGCCATGGGGTCCACACCTTTTAAGTTAGTATACGATATTGAAGAAATTTTTTCGATTGAATGTGAGATCCCATCTTTGAAACTAGCTGTCAAACTTCTCCCTAACACCTCGTCTGAAGAGGAACGCCTTTTGTATTTGATGCAATTAGATGAAACTCGTCATGATGTGGCCTTCGTTATTGAAACTTAGAAAAAGAGTGTCAAATCTCAATATGACAAGCATGTCAAATCGCGTGTTTTTTCTGAAGGTGATCTAGTTCTTCTTTATGAGCAAGATCGTGATTTGCTAGGGCCTAGTAAATTCGAGCCTATGTGGCGGGGTCCTTATATTGTGAAACGAGTGTTGGAGAAAGGGGCTTATGAGTTGGTGGATTATGATGGAATTCCTTTGAGTGAACCCATAAATGGGCTTTATTGAAGAAATATTATCCTTAAAATCATTTTTTGCATAAGCGCGGTGTATTTTTATGTATTATACTCTTGTGTGTTTTTTTGTTGTTTGGTTTCGTCCTTTCGGATGATTACCTTGCATTGTTCTTGGTTTCCATATGTCGATGTCTTCAGTACCCTACATTGGCTTCACTGATGGAACTAGTAACAATACTCAAAACTTAGCATCTGTTGCTTGGGCAATCTATGCACCTACAGATGAGTTAATCAGTCTACATGGTGTTTTCCTTGGTCGTGCAACTAACAATATCATGGAATACAATGCAATTATCGAGTTGTTAACTGACATTGTTTCACTTGGAATCTGTCATCTTATTGTACGACTTGATTCACAGTTAGTAGTACTATAGTTGAGTAACGTTTATTCTATCCAAAGGACTACTTTGTTAAGGGTATATTTACGAATTTGCCTCTTGGAGTGTCATTTTGATTACATTGAATATGAACACATTCCTAGATGTCTAAATACATTAACATATGCATTGGCTAATTATGTGTTAGACAAACATTTGAAACATTTATAAAATCCATTCACTAATTATGGCTAATTATGCATTGGCTAATTATGTGTTAGAAAAACAGGTAAGCCAGTAGAAGCCTTATATTAATAACGATAAAAGTTTACAAAAATGTGTTTTTGTCTGAAGAACAAAATGTCAAAAATGTGAAGCACATGGCTTCATATACAACAAAGAATAAAGGATGTTGTTCGCTATAACAAGTGATTTCCTATGATACTCTATGTAGGAGTCGATCGATGAATGCAGGTATGTCCACTGTGTGGCATTGGTAATGCCTAGGAATATCATCTATTGTGGCATCTGGGACATGCATGGTGAGTCCCTCTAGGTTTTTTTCTATGGCCTCAATATCAACAGCAACTACTCCTTCTACGACACCTCTCTCCCCTCGTCTCTAGATGGGGGATGATCCTAGCGGACGATAAGGTCCTACATCTTCATTTTTGGAGAGATTTTGATTATTCTTTTGACTTATAAAACACAAAAAATATTTTATATCATTAAAAATAACAAAAACATTATATAAACAAAATTTCCTTCTTACCTATGTCCTCCCACTGGGAACCTTCGGGAAGAGCTAGGTCTAGATATCCGTAGAAATATGCCCCGACATACACGTAATCTTCAACCATGAGTAGCTAAGTCCTCAGCCACTGGAAGAAGACATCCTCATACCTGACGATGGGACCACCTCCATGTCGATACATGAGATCTACCCACCTATTCATCCTCAGATCCTGTGGAGTGGGTATACCCCACTCCACCTGTAAGCGTAGGACAAGGACCCTTTCTAGGAAGAAGGATACCAAAATAGACCCATATCCAAATTGTTTTAACCCACCACTTCTGCACTTGGTAAGTTGTTTCTTCATGCTTCTTAGGACCCCTTTGCACCAGTTGAAGACTTGAGGATCCATACACTCCAATGCATACTGAAAATGGATTTGCAAAGCCATGTGGGGAGTTGCACTCCCCATCATGCGAGTAATAGTATAGAGGATATTCTGCAAAGGCAAATCTTGGACATCCTTGATAGCTAAATTACCACTATGTTTCTTGGTACTCGACACACAATGATGGTGGACGTAGTAGTTCATAGGATCACCGTCACCCCTGCTACCTATAAGTGTCACCTGTGAACCACGACGAGATAGTCTTGTTAGGAAATAGATATCCTCGATATATATGTTAAGTGTATGGGCACCCATGTGAAATGCATGCTCGTTTGCATCCCACATGTGAACTAGATACTCAAGTAGTCTCAACTAGGCCCTCATGCCCTGAATCTTGAAGGATTTTAGTAACCCACACTGTCGGAGGGCCATAACTGTTCCCGGGTCATTCCCGATGAAGTAATATTCTTCTTCGTGCTCTCCTTCATGCCACTCCAACATATTAACTGAGGAAAGACTTCCAAGTAACCATCAGATGAGATTAGAAATATAAATTTATTTCTTGGGGTTTTTTTCTTGTTGGGTTCATCTTTTCAAATTTTGGGTTGCGTTCGTCGCAGGCCTATGCATTCGCACAATGAGATGTCTCTTCCCCCTACCTATAGGGTCACCTATGATGATCCTAGATCATTGTAGTTCCCAATATAGGGCACCTGCAATGACCTCAACGCATGGGTAACCCCCAAAAATCAACCCAAAACATAAATTTAACCAATGAAAATCAATTTTGAATCCATGAAAAGAAGAAAGAGATGTACATTACCTCTTTGTGGAGACGACTCGTGAAATGATCCCCCATACACTCCACAATCAATAGTTTAAAATCGAGGTGAAAAAGGGATTTCGAGCAATATTTGGGCAAAGTTACAAATGAAATGGTAAAATGTGGTTTGTTACCTATTTTATTGATTTTTATGACTTTTCATTTACATATTATATTATTTTTTATGCTTTTTCCAAACCCTAAAGTCCTAACACCTTTACAAGTGGTTGATTTTCGCAGATTGAAAAAGTCTAAAGGTGAGACGTTGGAACACAGGTTTGCTCTTTTGGTGTTTTTATATATTTGGCACATGTATGGATCCTTTTAGGGTTTTTCAGGAAAAACTTCGAGCAAAGTCTTAATTATTTCTCACGCTCGTGAAAAAATGAGAATGTAATTGAGTAGTCTTTTGTCTTTTTTTTGAACTCGTAACGGTGACACAAAAAAAGAAACCTATGGATTATCCTTTAAGCTCTTTTCAAGCTCCTTAAACATGAAAAGATGGCTGAGTGACCTTGTTCTTTTCACGCTTGTAAAAGTATTTGAAGAAAACATCTGATGAGCGATAGGTTATCACTTTTTTGGTCTCGTCAGATTAATTTACGAAAAAGGACCTGTTGGAGTTCTCTTTAAGTGTTTTTCAGACTCTCTATAATTGAAAAAACCCTGAATTTTCTTTCCTTGGACTCATTAAACAAGCATTGAAATACCCATATGGGATCGAACCACTCCTTTTTAGGGTTCGTTAAACATACTCTGAGGGACTCATCTGAAGGATGAGCTTACATCTACACGCATATGTTATCCTCCTCAAGATTGCATAAAAATAAAGAGGTACTCGCCAAAAATGGTGGGGGGAAATTAGGAAAGAAATGTGTCTCTGTATTCATGTTAGTGGCAATAATAGTTGATCTTGAACATGAAACCCCCTTCATCATTGTATCCGGGTTGGGAAATCCATTTGTCTCTCGTTTGACCATATACCAGTTCATATGTTGGGTCCTCCTTGATTCAATGTTGCCAAGACTATTGTCATGTCATTCATATGTTCAAGAGAAGTCCAACCTAAATAAGCCTTCTATCGAGTCGATCATCTGTAGTTATAAATTTTCTACCATGTCGGCCTTCCATGAGTTAGTTTTGAATCACTTCATACTCTGATCTACTTCAAATATGTTACTTATTTCATGTCATTGATGGGGGATACATCAAGGCCCTCCTGTGACGAGTCTTTTCCTGTCGACTTCAACACATTATCCAGGAACAAGGCTTAGAAATCATTTAGTACCTTAGAACTTGCATGCCTCAATGGAAGGTTACTTCACTTCCAACAGTGGTTTCACATCATTGACCCCTGATTAGGAGATTCCATCAAGTGTTCGACTTCAACTCATTTATTCACATTAGTTGGATTGTACTAGGGTACCTTGGGAGTCATTGACATCAATGGTGATTTCCCTCACACTTGTTAACGATTTTCATTATTGATCGGTAATCAAGTGGTTTCTACCATGTTCGACTTCGACACCTATGATCACATGGTTAGATTCATACTTAAGGATGATGGAAATGAATACCCTAGATCTCATCATTTTGATTCAGATTGTGACAGAGTATTCATGAATTAGTACTGACACATAGATCCACTATGTATGTCTTGTGGCTATGTCCGAATTTTGAATTCTTTAGATCATAGATCCACAATGTATTCCTGGTGGATATGTCGATTCATAATGACATGGATCCATAGTGTATATTTAGTGGCCATGACTCACTTGAAATTTTGTAATTTGAGCATGGGAATTCCTACCTCAGACAATGGTATATTATTATGCAGATGCTTGATTGTTTGCAGGTTCCTGATCGATGTGCTCCTTGTTCGACACACACATTCTACAAAGTATTTCAACTATCACGAGTTCTAGCTTCATACTTTGGGGGGAATTCTACTACACATTATTTTGGTCACCCCAATGATCCACTGACAACATGTGTTCATGTTCCCTGAAAATATAAAAGAGTCTTCCTCCATGAGAAAAGTGATTTGCTTTCCTTTCTCAAAAACCATATCAAAGAAGGTTGACGCACCCTGCCATATGCATGGGGTGCGACGATGCCTAATTGTCACACTCTACTTTAGATCTGGACTGCGACGTCTCCGTAGGCTACTCATGCATGGGGTGCGACGATGATAAAATCAAAGGAAACGTCAAACTTCATGAATGTTCTAGAAGGGAATCTTCTAGAAGATGAGGTGGCCTCCGATCGAATTGGATCTTACTCACCTCTCTGATTTGGTGGGATCATCCTAATATCCTCATCCATCCTTCTTTCACCCTATATAAAGAAGGATCTCTTATGGAAAATTCTAAGGTTGAATAAGCTAAGACTTGTATGGAGAGTACTACTTCAGATTATTCTTGAGAGCTTTGCTTTAGTTCTACAAGCTACATTGTGGATCTTCTTCATTTAAAGGAGTTGGAGCAAAGGTGTGTGTGTTAGAGAAAAGGGAAATTGAAAGGGGACCTTGTGACATCAAGGATTTGGTTGTATTCTCCAATTTCTATTTAATATGATATAACAATATGTTTATTTCCCATAAAATTAGTCTTGTTTGATTATATGATTTCTTGATCACATACATAGGTTCTTGTTGAGTATACTTTGTTACTTTCACTTTGTTGGCTTGTTTTTCTTTGCAGGATCAATATCACATGATATTTGGAATGGAGCGAGGATGACAATGGAAAGAGGAAACGACATTTAAAAGGTATGTTTTATATCTCTTGTTAGCTAGTAAACTCGATAATTAGAGCCTAGGGAAAATCTTATATTGTGTTATGTTTTGTTCTAGTTTCGGGTGAAACTAGGGAGATATATTTGTGTCCACACTTACCTATTAGTCCAACAACACATGTACATAAATTTGTGGAAAATGTGATCCATAAGACATAAAGATGTAAATATATATGTGTGTGTGTGTGTGTGTGTGTCAAAAAGTGTCAGAGTAAATAGGTGGGTGTGAATACCTCAAAAATAATATCTGGTATACATCATGGGGCTTATGTCCTAAAAAGTATACAAAAATTTCCCTCGGCACATAATAAGTCCAGCCTATCTAAGCTCAGGGCCTATTGGCCCTACCATAGTGAACAATTACGTTAGCCAAACATTGGGAAAGTTGGACCCAAGTCTATGGCACCCCAACTACATGAGGCTGCATAGATAGTGGGAGATCTTCAATATCGACCATGGGGACTGTGCGAGTGAGAATGGTGAGGTTATGCTCCACCCATCTCAAAACTCTCTCAACCTCTCCGACTGGAGGTCCACCTTTGGTTGTTGGTCCCGCCTCTGGACGAGGATGTCGTCAACTCCTCGTGAAGTCTGTCAGGCGCACTTGTCCCATGTATGTACATAATAGATACATATGTGTTAGTAATATGATGCATATAAAAAATGATATATATAAAAGAAAATAAAAATTAATGAATTCTAAAAAATACATACCTAGCTCTCCTCTCTCCTCTCCGAGAGGTACGTACATATCCAGATCTTTGGAGAGGTTGATTCCAGCATAAGGCTAGTCCTCTATGGCTGGAATCTTTCGTGCCCACCAATAAAAGAAGTTGTCATCGAAGGCCTCTATGGGCCTTCCTCCCCCCTGTCGAGGAAGTAGTGCTACCCATCTACATACCGCTGGGAAGGAGGCCACATGCCCCCGTACAGTCTCTTTGGGACTCAGACTGGGTACCCTCTCAAATAATAATGAGCATAGAATGGTGCCAAAATCGAAGTTCTTGTTGCTACGATATCGACACTCTTTTAGATTCCTATTCATGAAAGTGAGCATGGTCGTGCTCGAGTCGTAAATGTGTGCCTCCAGGAATAGAATTGCAAAATGAATGTGCGCCATGGAAGCCTAGTGTAGGGTCACAGATCTAATGATCCACCCAATAAGAAATAGGATCACCTTCAGTTACAAGTTGGTGATCTTGTTGATGGGCACTTGATAACCTACTTTCTCAGTGTTGGCCTCACAATACATCTCGATGTAGTCTGCAATTTTGAACGAACTAGGGGGAAAAGTGCACAGATTGACTGGTTCCCCTCTCCTCGAGACGCCAGTCTAGAAGTATATCTCCTCAACCATTGGATTCAATGCCTTCCCCTCTATAATAAACAACTCTATGTCTATATTCTAGTAATCAACCAGGGTGTTCAGTAACATGGGTTGTGCCCTCATAAACGGGCACCAAAAGAACTTCCACAACCCACATTGTTTCAATGCGACAATGGAAGCATGGTCCTCATCGACCAAGACATCGATATCCTCATGTTCTCTCTCCCTCTAGTAAGATCCAATTCGATCAGAACCCCCACGAAGATTACTTACGAAAAAGGAACCCCCAAGGAGTCCATAGTTAATCTCTTTTCAAACTCCCTAAAATTGACAATGTCGTCGAGTGACCTTGTTTCTTCACACTCGTTAAATTGGTCCAGAATAAAATCTACTGGCATGCGTTTACCCCTTTTTTCAGCCTGTGGATTATGGAGGTGTTATCACCATAACAATTGTTTGATGGGATCCAAGTCTCGGGATTTAGTGAGGGGCTAAACCGGTGTAGAGATGTGATAGTTTGGAGGACAGAGTCACACCTAGCAAAAAAGTGTTCAATATAGTGGAGGCACGGAGTTGATGGGATGTGACATATCGCATATTTCAGGCACCACAAATCAACGGTCAAAAACCATATCATGTGGGTAACTAGCATGAGGTTTAATAGTTTGAAAGTGGGTCGATGAAGATACAATGGTTTCACCTCAAGACCACGTGTCACCACCAGATGCATATCAGGGAGAAAAGCAGTCTACCCCAAACCTCTTTTCTTCTCCTCTGATATCAGAAAGAACATATAAAAGGAGGGCCCCCGATCATTATTTTATGATATCATTCAAACGTTTGAAATTGGCACAACCTCTCCGTTCGAACTAGGGATCAACAGTGCACCAGTCTTTCTCTTTCTCCACTCATTCGTAGGTATTTTTAATTATTTCCATGGACCCTACCATTATGTCTGTAACATAACAAGATCCCTCCTTGAAAGAAGAAGCCCTAATTGACAGAGACTTAGATGTGTTTGACACAGAAATAACCGTCTCACCCATCTTTGTATCCAGATCCAATTTGCTATATAATGTAGGGAGACAGTTGTTAGAATATAATGGATGTGCTCGTTTTACCATTGACAATATCACTAATATCACCCAATCATACGTCAAAGACACCCTCCGAGCACCTTAACCTTGACAAAGAATCACTCAAGAAGCAAACCCTAGGCTAGATAGCCAAACAAAGGGTAGCACAACTTTCCCCAAGGATAGCGCACCAAACAAGAGTTGATCAGATAGTCCAAACCATAACCAAGAGCTAGTCCAAGTCAAAACCGAAATCTGCTAGCTACAATGACAGATCTCCTCCAAACTTGTGCACAAACTGGGAAACTACAGTGTGCATAAGTGCTGCTCTGCAATTCTCAGAATTCCTGCCAGAATGAAGACTGGCATCCTGTATTTATACTAATTTTGGCTAACTACCTAGGCCGACTTCTCATTTTGGGTGTCTATTTACTTAGTATATAATATTTCTTCTGGCCGACTTCTTCTCTTGTAGGATAATAACCTAAAACCAATTATCCTCTTGAGTCGACTTGTTTTCTAGGGTTATTAGCCAACTCATTAGGGTTTCTTATTGCTTCCCAGAATATTCTATTCTCGTTAGGTTTACATGTGGAGGTAAATACCTCCTGCAACTACCATAATATTAATACTCCCTCCTAGCTAGGGAGGTATTATAGGTAATGGCCTTGAGAACAAACATACCATTCACCCAGTGGAATCAACATAGTTGTATATACTAGATCATGAGCACCATCATCACCATCAGTTTCATCAATTGCATCATCTCTCGAAACCATACTCTATTTGAGTAATTTAGACATGATTTTGGATAAGTCACTCACACCATAGTGTGACACAAGAGCCATTCTTCTAATCTGGACATATGTCCTAGAAGAATAAATGTCCTGAACCATTTTCCGTCTGGGAAATCTTTGTCCATTGATCATCCATCTAGATGATAATCATTTTCAACACTATTGATAGTCTTTAAGGCAATCAAAACAATATCATTCAATAGAACACAACTGTGTCTATCCATGTAGTACACAACTACAATCCAGTGGTACACTACCACACCAAATAGCACACAGGTACTTGATCAGTGACGTATAGTCACAAATAGTGGAACACATCTACCACAGTAGTATACATCTACTGTCTAGAGACATATAGTCTTCATAACAATCATCTGATATCAACCTGCACAGAAACAATGTTATGATATAAATTGAATCATCTGGGCCATTCTTCCACTCACATCTGTGAGATCTTGGAAGAGCATCTGACCTCAAAAGGTAAAACATTAATGAGCTATCTGGACTATTATTCTCAAGCAAGGAAGAATAAATGTCTTGATTTCTGAGTCTGGACCATTCCCCACCCTGGGCCATTCCTCCAACACTAGAAAAAGTGTAACCTGGAGAGAATGAGTTGGCCCTAAGGAATGTATGTCCCTGATTGTTGAACCTAGACCATTCCCAACCCTGGGCCATTCCTCCGGCACTAAACAAAGTGCAACCTGGAGAGAATGAATCTTCCCTAAGGAATGACTGTCCGAACCATTTCCTAAGGAAATGATTGTCCTGCTCCAATCTCCAAAAACAGACCATTCCCCATGTTAACCACAATGGGAAATCGATGTCCGGCGAGGCGGGCCAGTCTTCTTGAGTAACCCTCAAGAAGAGAGACTTCCCTAGACCATTCCCCATGTTAACCACAATGGGAAATCACTGATATGGTACATCAACAATCCATCAAACCATTTTCATTACGAAAATGACCTTTCGATCTGGACCATTTTCCGAACTGGAAAATGCCTATCTGTCAGAAATCTCAAACCACTTCCCGAATTTGGAAAAGAACTACTCATCCTAGACCATTTTTCAAACTGAAAAATGGTTTTCCATCAATCAATAACACATTAGTGCTCCCTCCCAACCTAGGATTCATCTCTTCCTTTTTCAATAAGGTAGTCGTCTCCATGAGCTCCGGCTTGAGTATGAAAACTCTTTCATCTTGGATAGAAGCTTTACCAAAATGTTTTCTTATCTGCTCATCCGTGGAGTTATATATTGGAGAGCCACTTTCTCCTTTCTGGACTTCATCACAGAGAATGTAATGCTTGATCTCAAATGTACTTCGGTCTGGAACATTGGTTTTCTCTGAAGGCTTCATATAGCTCTGATCAATAAAGTATATCATTGTTGGATTCCTCTTTGGTTCCTGCTAGCTCACAACATCGTGGCAAGGGTCAAACTAGAACATATCCATGTGTAACTTCTTCTGTCATCATGAGAGATTTGTCATGGATTGGAAATCCATCATCCTGATCTTCTAAGTAATCATTCTGATACAATATCTCTGTTATAGAAAATCTTCACCAGGCTTCTATTGTGCATTGGAGGTTCTCCACCAAGTTGTTCTTCTTCCATCTGCATACAAGGGTCTCTTTCTATTATATTCTCTTTGTTCAATTGCTCCGGAGAACAGTATTTCAATTCATCTGATGTAGAAATCCAACCCATGGATATTGTGGATGATATAATGACTCGTGTAAAGGTATTACTAGAAAAGTAATCATCATAGTCTTCTCCCTCCATCTAGGAAAACCTCTACTTCTGGATCTTGCAATGCTTGCATTCATATACATTGTTCTTCATCACAACTTTCAGTTCCTTTGCTCGATTTCTTTTAGTGAGTTCATGTCAGGCTGGTAATCTTGTGATTCTCAATACAATGACTGGTTGTTCTGGCTTCTCTTTCTTTCTTGGAGTCTTCATGTTCTTCCTCATGTTTTTCTTTATCTCTTCGGTCCATGGAGTTTCTTATAGATTCTATGCCCTAAAGATTCCACTTCTTCCTTTCATCATAGGATCATGGATGTGGATGGAAAACTAGAGATACTTTAAGGCTTCTCTTCGAAGAAGAATTCTTCTAAGGTCGAACTGAACACGTACTACCTTGTTGGAAATATGGCTATAGCAGAGATGACACAGATGGTCAAGGTTGTCGATGACGCAGATGGTCAAGGTTGTCATTGACGGCAATCGGTCAGATGGTCAAGGTTTTCAATCGGTTGGTTATAGAGCACGCACAAGAGATGCTGGAACACGGAAGCTGAAACACCAGATGGTCAAGGTTGTCAATCAGTTGGTTATAGAGCACGCACAAGAGATGCTGGAACACGGAAGCTGAAACACGAATGCTGAAACACAAATGCTGAAACACAAATGCTGGAACGCAGATGCTGAAACACAGAATGATGAAGAGATGAAGAAATGATGTGGAGATATCAGAGATGATGCAGATGGTCAAAGGTTTTCATTGATGGCAATCGGTTGGTTATAGAGCACGCACAAGAGATGCTGGAACACGGAAGCTGAAACACGAATGCTGAAACACAAATGCTGAAACACAGATGCTGGAATGCAGATGCTGAAACACAGATGCAGAAACACTATGCTGAAACAACACTGGATCTTTGCTGATCAAAACACAACGCCCTTGGGTTACCAATCGTTTTTGTTAAGAAAAGCATGAATGATGCCATTCACAACGCGATTGGTGTGGCCAGCATCAAACGGCTATAATGTACAATCAACGGAGCTTAACATTGCTAAATCCAGAGTTTGGCAGGGGTCCTTCATCTGCTTTGACAAGTCTGGAAGATTTTGCCAGTTG